>JASAND010000372.1:0-66140 GCA_030248195.1 Trissonchulus latispiculum | reverse complement strand
TGATCCCCTTTTAGCCATAAAATATTCCACTGTATTTTTGTTCCATATGTGCATCATTAACTTCTCTTCCAATTTTTCTTTGCTGAATTTTAATCCTCTTTATTCTACTTGTTATGACAGTATTAAACATCAGTTTGCAGTCAGCAATTATAAGGGGGCGAAAGGGGGAATTAGGGTGGCTGGCTTTCACCGGCGACTACGCAGAACCTTAGGAGAGGCATGCTAGAAATACTACTGTCATTTATGATGTTTAGTATCCACTTCTCAGCCTTCATCGGGGACTTCTTCGCCTATAGCACAGACCACAGACAAAGACAGATTATTAGAACAGTTTTCTCGCCAATCTTTAACGTTGATATGGTGCCGGGAGGGGGGGAGGAAACACTGGTTTTTTCGATCCCTATTTAGCCATAAAATATTTCACTGCATTTTTGTTCCACAAGTGCACTATTAACTTCTCTTCCACTTTTTCTGAGCTGAATTTTAATCCTCTTTATTCCTCTTTATTCAACACGATATAACAGTGTTAAAAATCAGTTTGCAGTCAGCAATTCTAAGGGGGCGAAAGGGGGCATTAGGGTGGCAGGAAATAACACTTAGGGTGGCGATTAGGGTGGCGGTGTGACAGACGCTTTGTGATAGAGTTTCATCTGTAAAACATACATACAGACAAGTGAAATCCCCCTTAAAACGAGACTGTCAGACTGTTTGCCTAATTTGCATATAAGATTCAACTGTAGAAAATGTAAAGCCTATGCAGAGAACACAGAGTATACACATATGCGTAATCAGGTGCAAATATTTCTTGTCTCAAATTCTTCTCGTTAGTCCTGTTTGTGTATAGAACGGGAGGAAGTAATTAAATTCAACACAAGATCAGAAACATTTAAATAAATAGCGTTATTTAGCCAATATAATTCTGATCGTGAAATTTTAACTATTGCAGACCCAGCGACAGAGATTCAGATATGGGCGACTTCATACAAGACGATGAAGAGTCAGTGGACAATGACGAGGGCAATTGGTCTGATGATCCGTCTGCCGGAGGAGCAGCTGCACTAGGCGGAAAAGCATTCATTAGACAGTAATCCGATTTATCGGACATTTGATTTTGGTCATCTAGAGTTTCTGACTTTTCTATTTTCAAAAAATTTATAATTGTACTTGTTTGTGGGATTTTGTTCCTTTTATGTCTGTTGGATTTTGTTCCGTTTTCCTGTTTCGTTTTTTCATTGTCAAAGAAAGAACAATTACAAAAGAAACAATCATACAGTGAGTCACTGTTTCAGTTGTGCAGACAAATCTAGACTGATACCTAAAAATCATAAACATAAAAATTGTTATTAGCAGAGTCTGTGTCAACTTGTTTGTTGTTTTATGACGCATTGACTTTCCTGTAATCGTACGTAGCTGTCCTATTGTTATCTGTTTCTGGACTGTTGCGTATGCTATAATTGTTTTGAATAAAGAAGTGGAGTGAGAACTAAACTAGATCACAACTGCGTTTAGGTTCGTGTAGGGCTAAGAACCAGGCTAGGGATATCCTTTGACAGTAACTAGGCACAGTTAGATGAATGGTCAGAAACGATTCAGCTTTAACAGACTGCGAGACTGCAAACTGATTCAACTGGAGACATAAATAAATAATCTCTAGCGACTATTTGACTTAGTATAAATGAGCAGTTGTGAGAAGGTATCGCTGAAGGAGAAAGTGATGTCACTGTAGAAAGCAGCGCCCTCTTAGCTTAAGAAGAGCTGAGAACAAATTGATCTTAAACAACTGTGTATCTGACAAAATATTGGAGTGTCACCTGAGACGGCCAGGTGTCTGTGTCAGTGATATAAGCAATATGTGCGAAGCCGAAAATATGAACGCTAAGCATAGGTGAAAAGTGCAAGTGTTGCCAATAGTTTAGGCTTCGCACAGGGTGAAGCCATTAATCAAATTATGAAATTTAAGGAACATTCTCTTTTTCTTTTTCTTTATTCTTTCATTTTCTTCCATTTTCTTTCCCCTCAAATAACAGCATGGCTGTAATATTGCTGGTTCATTGCAATTATTTTAATTTTGGCATTAGTAATCCAATGGGAATTTCTAACCTGTGCTCGGACGTTGCTTTAAATAATATATAGAATGGCTATGAAACTTCACTCAAAATAACATCTACGCTTATTTGGAATTGACGAGGGAAGGAGCAGAGTTTGATCCGGGTCAACAATTTCAGACACAGTCCGGACCCAGACCCAGACTGCTTCCGCTGAGCCCTAGACCCAGATTCCGGGTATATAACAGCTTAACAGCGACCCCCTCGGTCGTAGATCTGATAGTTCACAACATAGCTTGAGCGCAAAGAGAGTGAAAGAAAGAAAGCTCTCAGGAATGTACACAAATCCAGGTGTAGCAAGAAACCTGGCACAACGAGATATAGGCCGCAGCGAACGCGCAAGAAGTAAGCCGTTACAAACACGTTCGGGCGGGAACTGGCCTGCATTACAGACCAGACGGACTGATCACTTAGTTCATTGGATTACATTTCTTCGAATTTTTGTATTATGCAACAATTTTTATATCACCCCCCCCCCCCGGAACTTCTGGGAGGGTCCCAATTTGCACTATGTGCACGCTTTCATATAAGCGTGTGTGTGCTCGCCAGAGTTGGACATGGACACGTTTTTTGCGACCGCGACCGCCCGCGACCGCGACCGCTGCCCGCAGGCTAATTTTGTGACCGCAAAAGTTTGAGGTATTAAGGGGAGGCTACGAATTTTACTAAAAGTTCGATGTTGCAAAAACTAGCTAGTCTTTTGCCACATAATAGTATTAGGTCTAGTGTAAAATAGTTTAAAGTTTGAAAGAATTCCATGCAGCATAACGTCCTGTGGAGCCATCAGAAGTTGATGTTGTCGGTCCAAAGGTCGACATCGCTCGTACACAAACTTCGCCTTGCCCTGATCGCTATGGGCAAGGTACGGTACCCAAATTTTCCAGAAATAGTTCTGACATATAGCGCTTTGATATCGTATCAAATAATCCTTAGATCAATGTATACTTTTCTGTGAGATACAATCAAAGTGCGAAAAATTTGGTGTAGCAGGTCTATACGGGTGGAGGTTAACTAAAGTCTAATGAGCTGTGGTTTATCAAACGAACCCAACTTTGCACCAATTAATACTCCAGGTATCTGTCTTTAACTTTTGTAAGAATGACGTGATTTCGTTAATCCCTGCGTTCGCAGTGCAAGATTACATTATCGATATTGTCGCTGTTATTTGGTGCCATTTCGAAGATGTGAGCCAATTACTCCAAATTACTGTGGCAGAATCGGCTGAAACTTTGCGCATTACAGGCCAGTGAGTGTACCAAGATATACAGAAAGCTAGGTCACTAAACCTCGCTTAAGTGTTTAGAAATGCTATATTGATTTCTCGAAGTATGGATGACGATCGCTCCAAAAAGCTCTAAGACAGTTGTAAGCGCATACTGAACGAAGGAAGCGTCATATCGAAAAACAGATTTTATATTCGGATTCAGCAGGTCAAATAACCCCTATTAGCACCTTTTCGGCGAAATCGGAGACAAAAAATTTTTTGACCCCATTTTTACTGCGCTTAGATAGCTTTTCAGGCCTAAAATAAGGGTTATTTCTTAACAAAAAGTTTGCTAGCACACTAATCAGAAAGCCAAATTCCTCGAAACTGACAGACAGTTTGCTCTTATTAGAGCCCAATATTTGCTAAAAAGCTGGGGTAGGCTAGGGACTGTCAATTTTATTAGATCGGAAACGATGTTGTGCCAACCCCTTCGTAGCCCCCCTTAACCTTCAATTCTATGCAAAAATCTACTTTCTCTTATTTTTAAGTTATTCACTTTGTTATAAGTTATTCACTTTGTTTTACAGCTATATATACATCACTGCAGTCGGTATACAGATATATATTTAGAGTGTGCAGCTTAGATATAGATTTTGACGACAACGCCATTGAAAATTACAGAATTTGGAGTGTTCGATAGTAAAATTCTGTGTGCCTTTTTTCACTTTAGGGTTGGGGTTACCAACAGAAGGGCATACTAAATTAAACACTTCTTAAAGCGTTGGTTTCCCTTCCTTTAATACCCATCTAATCTTATAGCATTTGTAATGAAATTACTGTTTCTGCTACTGTAATTGTTGTTTTATTCAGTAAAAAGGCGTTTCGCGTTATTACAGCCTCACCCAGCAACTAGGAATAGGTTACTAATAACTAGTATAAGGTGGCCTGAGTAAAGAATAATCTAGGCCCTACCCGGAAATCTGCCAGAAAAGGCTAATCTAGTGAGTTATTAATTAGTTCTACTAATTAGTTCTGTTGAAGATCTCATGGCCAGTCCATTTATTCATGCCAGGTAATTGTATAAAGGAACAAGCTTTATCTACAATTGTCAATTATTACTTGTACTTGTATCTTGTGTCTGTCAGAGCTGCCAGAATTGCCTCAAAATCATAACAATCTGGTTAATTATTAGGGCTTAATTAAGGTGTCTTAACTGTGTTCCTGCGGCCGTATTGAGGCCCTCGAACTACACTAATTAGTGAATCTATTAGGTGTTAGAACCGTTTAAAATACGAGTAATTATCTAGGTTACCTCAACTCTTAGTGCAAGGATTCGAACCTTTGACCTTTTGCCCTTTTTGTACGTGTGTGGGACGGCCGTATTGAGGCCTCCCACAACTACATAAATCCCTATTACGTCAGTCTTGCACAAGGGCGGTCGTAATTGAGACCCCCCTTGATTCCCCTGTCCTTGTTCCTCTTTCGTCAGCGTTGCATCACGGCCAATTTCGGCATAAATCCCCCTCAAACAGTACGAAAATACATAGTTACACACTTTACTACCACATTTACACAACAAACGAAAATATCTACACACCTATCAGGGTTTCTTCTTCTTTAATTCCTGAAACAACAAAAAAGTACAAGTTAGTTACACATTTTTAAATCCTACATACTATTTTTAGTTCCATTATCTAGGGAGTTACTTAACTCCTCCCTTTTCTTTTCTCCCTTTTACGGGTCGGCCTCTTATCTTTGACCGCCCGCCTGTTTGTCTGGAGAGCGTGGAAAGCTCCCAGACCTTACGTGAACGAATGCCATTCATGCATTCATTCACGTAAGTCATACAACAGTGATCTTATGAGGGTCACCGCTGACCTCCCACCCACAAAAGGCTGAATCCAGCCTTTGCACTACTCAGTACAGTTAGGTAGACAAAATATATACATACATATATACGGTTATAACAATAATAATAGGTACTTAGGTACTTAACTAACTAGTTATATAGGTATTTATTAGTAGTCTAGGTGGTTTTGTATTTTCACTTAGGTACCTAGTTATTACGTGATTTGTTTTCGTCTTTTCCTTCTTTTGGGTCCTTGATGGACCAAACAGGTGAGGTCCCTTTGCTTTCTACTAAGCAAAGGGAGCCCTTTGTCTTGGCCGCTGGAGGACCAAGTTTTAAGAAAGATTGGAGTTTCTGTTTACTCCAAATTTATGGGCCCCAGCAGAGACCCCTAAAACTTGATACTTAAAATCCGGCCTTTGGCCTCCTTTCTGTCTGATTTAGGGGTCATCTGTTCGCATTAATTTGGGGGTCCTCCAGCCGCCAGACGCGCCTGTGGGCTACCGTAGGTCACAACTCGGTAGCCCAATAACAAAAGCGTGATCACCAAAAACACCCAATCAGAAGCTAGGAAGCTTAAGGCCAACCCCCTACTGGGGTCTCGACTGAAATTAGCAACTTTCAGTCAGTGCTTGGCTGGCAGTCGGGGAGAGAGGCTGGTCTCTCTCCCCTAATAACATTAGCTTTAATATCTTCTCCCAATTTTTGTCCGTATGTCTCCGGGAGAGGTATGTCTTGCGCCAATTATATGGAGGCCTAGACAATAGCACCTCTCCCCTTCCCCCCATTTCCCCATAGGGTTTTTCTTTCAGGTTCTGCCAGCCAGGCACTCACGATCTGGCCGCCCCCGTGAGCCCATATGTCTTCGGACGGCTCACGGGGAGCACTGCTTCTGATCCGGGGACTCTTATGCCCGAGAGGCGGTCCCCGGGTCCCTCCACCCTCACGATTTACCCGGGGTCTTCGGACCCCGGAAGACTATTTTTCTGTTTTTGGGCCAAGCGCCCTTTAGCTGCATTGCTTGTATTTGTACTTGTGAGGGTGTGGGCCTTTCGCCCCACCCTCTGGGGTATTTCTAGTAGGAATTTTCATATTTTTCCTAATTGGATTGCGAGCAGTCGAACCTCGCAAACCACATCAAAAAGGCTTAAAAATCATTTCTCTTTTCGTTTCTGTCCTTTTCCCCAAAAGGCCCTTTTTGGCCCAATCCACAAATAAACTGTCATGGGTTAAGTTTAGTCAAAACCCACTCTAAAACCACCATTTTATCTCCTTTCTAACCCCCTCAGTTTTCACTCCTAAAACACAATTTTGCCCCGAAATTAACACAAACTTGGGTAGACAGTTTTAAGGGAGGACCCTCACCTACCCACCTTGAGGAAGGGGAGTTAGGCCACTCCCCGGGAGTAGGTTTTTTCAGGTTAGGGCCCCCTCAATTCCCACAGCCGGCAACTAGAGTTGCCGGCCATATTTTTATCATAATTCAAAAGCCACTGTTGTAATCTTGTCTCGTCTGTTCTAATCATTGCCGGGTAAAACCTGAGGTTTCTTAAAACACTTTAAAAGCAGAAAACTCAACCTTTCAAATACCGTTCAATCTATTAATTATTAAGATGTTAACTGGGAAATACCGGCTTCCCTTAACTTAAAGCTGTCCTTAGCTTGTTTTCTGTAATAATTGCTATAACAGCAATTATTGTCCCCCATTGGCTTTTACACACACAAGTATAAACGAGAACGCACGGGTGATCACGTGGGAATGGCCATTTCTGGGCCATTCCCGAACTATATTGCACTCTCACGCAACCGTAGCTAGTTGTACGAATTAGTTAGGCTAGTATCTTGGGAATTAGCCCCATTTTAGTACTGTTAGGGCTGTACTTGTACTGTGTTGTATGAATGCGACTCCTCACGTAAACTCCTCCAGTTGAGGTTGTGAGAGAAGTCAAGTAAGCGTGAGGTGTGAATGTTGCGTAACTGTGTCTGAATAATTGAGTGAGTAACTGTGAGCGCATGACTGAAACTGTATGCGTGAAATAGTACAGCTACAACTGTCTGTGTGTGTGTCTACTGTCTGAATGAGCGTGTGAAAGTAGTGCGCTAGTGTGTGTGAATCTGTATGAATGGAATTACGTCTACGTCTGCCGTGTGTAATAACCGTATGAATGGGATTGCTCATGTAAACCCCTCGCGGAGGTCTTGAGTGTAGTCCGTAGGGAAATAGTTAGTTAAATAATAATATTAAGCAGTAGTTAGGCATAATAATTAGGACATCATAAACAGTTAGGTTAGGTTAAAAATAACAGTTTAATTAGGTGTTAGTCAGTTTAGTAGTTATAGTTAGCATTAGTAGTTATAGTTAGTGCTAGTAATTATAGTTAGTGCCAGTAACAGCGGTTAATATTGTAGTGTTAGTTAGGTTTGTTAATAATTGTTAGTTGTCACTAGTATGTGAAATCCGGTTATAGATTGACCCCCAGAGGCCCGCGTAGGTCACCTGCCTCAAGGTGCGAGTCCTCTGCAAGAAAGGGGCAATTCACCATTGTCCAGTTAGATTTCTAGGCCCAGGTTAAGAGGGTTGGTAACCTCATTTGCATAATTGCGATAATATGTTCTAGGTACCCAATGGTAGGTTACCAACCCAGGTTAGGGTTATAATTGTCGTCATTAAGTCTAGTTAGGCCTGTAGGGTATGAAATAGGCCTCAGTTAGTACCAGGTAGTCTATAGCAAGTAATAGTCAGTCATAATCGGTAGTATATAACAGTATCCTGTTTAGTGGCCAGATTTGGGCCTTAATTAAGTATTAATCGTCAGTTATAACAAATAGGTTACTCCCCATATACTGGGTACTACGTAGTAAATAGATTAGGCCAGTTTAGCTGTAGTCTAGGTCTGTAGTGAAAGCTGAGTAATGCCTACGTGACTCCACGCCCGTGAGAGGCTCGGCCAGAGCCTCATTTGCATATTTAGCCAAGTAGGCCGGAACGGCCCCAAGCTTGGTCATCTTCATCTGTTTGAACTTCAAAACCGTCAGTTTTCATCGTTCTTCAATCTAAAAGCACAGAACAACACGTTACACGCTACGCAATACACAATTATGGTCTTGAACCCGCACGTGAAAGCCAATCGGCCCGGACAATAGTTGCTGGGGTTCTAATCCCCAACACCTCTGTTTCTAATGGGTTTTAACCCATTTGATTCAGGTAGCCGACGTCAGCGCGAATCTCTGCCCTGCTGTCTGCTGTGGAATCAAGCCTGCTCAGTTGTCTTGTTGGTATAGTCAGATTGGTGCTAAGATTGTGTGAAGTGTTTGGATCCCGCCAGTGGTTATCTGTCCGTCAGTTGTAGTATCAGTCAGCCAGTGTGCTTATCAGTTCCAGTCCTGTTTGCTGTGCGGAGATCAGTTCAGTTCCTGTGCCTTTGTCCAGTTAGATCAACCTAATAGGTACTTGTCAGGCCTAGTTTTGACGCGGATACGGAATCTAGACCAGCAGAGACGTTCGGCTAACCTTGTATCACTTTTGGGAAAAGCTACCTGTTAAACCTTAAAACCTTCTTACCACGTTTCATTCAAAAGCAATATGTTCAGTGAAAGTGGTACTGCCTACGTCTTGATCCTCACCACGGAAGCCTCCCTATAAACCGATTGACAATTTGTGATCGTGTATTAATTCTGAGATAATTATCTGAGGAAGCCTATCCGACCTTTCCGACAATAACCGACACTCTCCTAGCCTGTAACTGTCATTATCCATTTCAGAGACCGGAACTCTTCTCGAAATTCAGTTATTCTGGGCAGTCAATTATACGGAGACGTCAGAGCAAAGCCAACCTCGCTCCCACTCGATTCGGATTATAAACAGTTGTTAATTAGTGTAACGTGCGTGTGTGTGGTCCCAAGAGTTATTGTAAGGGACAGAGTCACAGTAGAGGCTAGCAAGAGCCTAAGAGTTGAGTTGAGTTAAAGCACATAGGATACCGGTTTATCGTTAGCCCGCAGCAGCACTAGAGTGTGTGTTATACCTGAAGTAAGAGTACTGTAAAGACCCCGAAACCGGATAACCAGCCCTCACCAAGAAAGTACCAGTCAAACCAAATCAAAAGGCAATTCTGGCAGACAGTATCTTGCAATACTGTTGATTGTAAATCCATAACTGCAGTGAATCATTGTCTGCTGGAATTCAGTAATTCTGTGTGTGCATTTTGTAATAATAAATAATTGTCCTTTCAGCTGCTTCGGCTTTCGCGTACATTTCAGAGATCCCCAGCTCTATCCGTATTGAGGTTAGAGTTGAACTGACAGTCGCCCATTGAGACTATAAATCCCGATCCCCCTGCCTAAAACGAACTCACCCCGTTAGACCCCATTTCAGGTCAGCTATTGAGCCCTGGTTGTCAGCATACCACTACAGCCGGAGCATCAATCTAAGCGAAGATCCATCTTTGCGTGCCGACCTTGACTCGTGTCTTGGATTCTGCTCAGATCTAGTCTAGTCTAGCCTAGTCTATTCTAGAAGCCCTAACCAACTACAAGCGACCCCGAACCAAGCAAAAGTTTATTGGAGACACGACCCCCTCCAATACAGAGAAATCCAGTCACGATCTGACAGAGTCTATTACACATTGATTGAAACTTTCAGAACTTGTTGATTGAATTGAATTGAACTGAATCGATGGAAAGTTAATTAGCCAGCGCAAAAAACTTCCATTTAACATCTAATGTACGAATAGTGAAATTCCAGCTTTTTGATTATCACGAAGAGGTTCTAATTCTCGTTCCTGTCAACTGGCACTTGAAAAAGGTGCAAATTTCAGAAAACATTCGATACTGGTCGCGGAGGGCACAAACTTGAAAATTTTTATTTTCGTATTTTGCTGGTAGCTTATGGAAACGATCAGAAACCGGCATAAAATCAACAAATTTACAAAATTGAAATTAGACAAAAGGATATTAAACAAATTAAAAACCCGAAACTACACAGTAAGGACTGACAGTCCTGTATATCCACATAAAACATTCTACTAAAATGACAAAATAAACAGTAAATGGGAAGCTGATAATTCGTCCAACGAGGGGACAGGAAGGAAAGGATATATAAAACAAAGGAAAGATTTGAAAAAAATGGAAATTTTTACTACAAACTGGCCTAAATATCCACGATTTGATAGAAATTTACGGTCATTGCGGTCATGAAAATTTGACCACGACCGCGACCGCCCGCGGGTACCCGCGGATACCCGCGGGTACCCGCGACCGCGTCCAACTCTGGTGCTCGCTGATTGGCCCATCAGCCTAAGGCTTACTGTAGGTAATTTATTAGTTATTTTAATTAATTAATTATAACTCTAATTAGGTTAATGCAATTAAAAAACTAACTCGACAACTATGTAGCATTTTCTGCTCTTTTCAATGATATAAAAATTGTTGCATAATACAAAAATTCGAAGAAATGTAATCCAATGAACTAAGTGATCAGTCCGTCTGGTCTGTAATGCAGGCCAGTTCCCGCCCGAATGTGTTTGTAACGGCTTACTTCTTGCGCGTTCGCTGCGGCCTATATCTCGTTGTGCCAGGTTTCTTGCTACACCTGGATTTGTGTACATTCCTGAGAGCTTTCTTTCTTTCACTCTCTTTGCGCTCAAACTATGTTGTGAACTATCAGATCTATGAACTAATCGTTCAAACTTGCTACCAGTTCGGTTTGGCTATGTTGGAATTTTGTTTAGTTTGCATGTTGGAGCATACCGTTGTCCGTTTGCCTGTATTGGCTGAGATTTTTAGTTGTCTTTTTAGAGAGATGGCCAGTGGAAATGTTAAAAATGCATAACGTAACATCATGTATGGTAAAGTAATATTTATTTTAGTTTAGTCTGCATTCAGCTTATTCAAAACATTTACAACTTGTTATCTCTTTGTTTATTGGTACACGTAGGCTATCCACTGTCAAAATGACGTCTGAGGATAAGCCATCTCAACAGGTGAACATGGCGATTGAGTCGGAAATTCTTCAAGTTGTGAAGGAAGTGTTTTCATTGAGCGGTGAACCGGTACTCAAGAAATGGAAAAGAATTGATGAAGGTGGCGGTTATGCGTCAGTTGTTTCGGTGGTAACAGTTGACTGGGAAGCCAGTGGGGCATTGGATAAGCATTTGCCGGAAACATTCGTGGTTAAGATACCAACCTGTGAAAAGGCCCTGGAGGCGACGAAAAACATGGAAGAAAATAGAGAACAATTTATAGAGCAGGTAAATTTATATTTTGCAGCACATGCTAGGAAGATGCTGTTTTGATTCCATCAAGTAATATCAAGAGTACATAATATAAGAGTATGAAATTCTTACACTAGCATGTACAGATCATGCTAGGTATGCTCGGTTCATTAACTCGGGACCCCCCCGTAACTGTATGGACTCTTAGGGCCGTATGCACAGTTGCGTGCTAATTTAGTGCGGGCTAAGACTTTAGCCCGTGCCAGTTGGTCTGTGATATGGCCTGGACTAACTTTGATCCAGGCCAAATACAAATTGGTATTCAGAGTTAAAGTCTTGGGCCAGGCCAATTAGCCCGTGCTATAACTCAGGCTATCGGCGTGAACAAAAGGAAATCAAAGGCAGCCTTTTGCTGTTAACCGTGGGAAAGCTGCAAAACATACAACCATTTAACGTAATGATTGTTGAGTTATGTATAATTGCTTTCATGGCTAGATTTCATATTTCTTTATTACATTGGTTTATAGGAGTCTAGCCAGATGAATTGTACAAAACTTCTTCAAAACGTTTTCTCAACTATTGAAACTTCTACGTAATTAGCAAAGGTTACATTATGAGTATGAAGCAGCTGGTCTGCTTTTTACCAAAATAATTCTTACATACGGCCAAAAATTATTTTTCGAAAATGTGCATGGATAACATTATACGATAGACGTATATTGTTAAAATCGCGTGTTTTCCACATTTCCAAAGCAATGCCCGCGCCCGCTTTTTATACTGGCCCATCAAAATCCACATCAAACAATTCAAACTCCGTTTGCCGTGCATTAATTAAAAAGACGTCCTATCACGAAACTGATTCTTCGCACAGGAAATGCATGCATTCTGCAATGAAAATGTAGTTAGCCCTAGACTTAGACCTGGGGTACAGCAGATCTAAATCTGGTGCTAAATTTAACTTAAGATAGCCCGGACCAACTTTGGCACACAACTATGAATTGCATCCAGAAGTTTAGCACATGCCAATTTCAGAAATGGCCCAGGCTAAACAATAGCCCATGACTATGCATACGGCCCTTAGTAATATAAATTCACTAATGTAGCAGCTAATACTCTTGCTACTACATTTATTTTTGAACATGGATTTTTAGAAGTGCGGAAAAACTGGGGAAAAGCGACCAGTTCAGGCATCAAAAGAAACGTCTTTCTGACAGCTACGTTTTCTGAAATTGCTAAATGATCAAATTTTGAAAAAGAATGAAAATTCTGGCTGATTTTCGTCAAAATTTTCAACCGATAGACAAAACGCGGAACCATGAAAAGTAATCCTTGGCAATTGTCCTAAAAATGTGTATGTGCAGCCTTTTCTAATTGCTTGCATGAGTTGAAAAAATCCGTGTTTAAAACAATCTGGTTGCAATTTTCAAAATTTCCTATTTTCGTTGCTGTGCTTATGACAGAGATGGAACAGAGATCTCTGCATTGGACATAACTTGTCCTATAGGAGTAGGAATGTGGACAGTATTTGAGCGACGT
This sequence comes from Trissonchulus latispiculum, assembly GCA_030248195.1. Lineage (NCBI taxonomy): Eukaryota > Metazoa > Nematoda > Enoplea > Enoplida > Ironidae > Trissonchulus > Trissonchulus latispiculum. Next base: position 53,231 of record JASAND010000372.1, on the reverse strand, counting down.
TCCAGCACTGTTGAAACTGTCGAAATCTTGCAATATTTGTTTTTCGAAAAATGGTCAGTTTAGGATATCGAAACTACATTTTGGCTGTTATTTCTTGAACCGTAAAGAGTTAGAGAATATTCTCAAGAGCAAAGTTGTAGATCTTTGTGAGAAGATTTGAATGACTCTAAGTTTGTCCGTGTAGGGTGACCACAGTACACGTTATGGAGGACTAATCTCATTTCTCCAAATCTCAAATTTTCACGTCGCGATTTGTCTAAAATGTTTTGTAGCTAAATAATGTACATAGGTCTGGATTGTGGACGTTGGGCCCAGTGTTATAAAGCCACTAGATTTCTAAGGGCCCATTTTTTTAAAGATTAAAATGGTCGGATTAAACGGATTAAAAGTCAGACGGATTAAAATTTTAGTTTACATTTCTTTAATGCAGGATTAAACGGATTAAACGGATTAAAATTAACTCGTTTAATCCGACCATTTTTAATCCGCGGATTAAACGAATTGATTTTAATCCATTTAATCCGCCATTAAAGAAACAGCGATTAAAAATTTTAATCCACCAACTTTTAATCCGTTTAATCCGCGTAGCTGTACGAGGATTAAAAGTTAGTTGAAAATGCAGGCGGAGGATTAAACGGATTAAAATTAATCTTTAAAGAAACAGCGATTAAGCAGGTCGGATTAAAATTAACTCGTTGCGTTTTTAATCCGAAGTGTGAATAAAGAAACAGGATTAGATTAAAATTTTAATCCTAGATGCATTAAAGAAATAGGATTAAATTTAATCCGTTTAACTCGTTTAACTCGCTGAATTAAATTTTAATCCGTTTAATCCGAGGCGCTATTTTATTAATCCGGATTAATTTTAATCTAATCCGTTTAATCTTTAAAGAAATAGGGCCTTAGCTAACTCAGATTCAGATCACTTTTTGTTATGAAAGCATTCAGTTGTCATCCGCAATGTCCAACTTAAGACCTAAATTTTCTAAAAAATTTAGATTAAATTTACTTCAGTTACTTTCTCTTGGCAAAAACAGGTTTTAGTATTAACATATCGATCAAATAATTCATGCATAAGAATTTAATAAACTAATTTTACTCGAATTAATTAAAAAGAAATCAAAACTGTTGCAACAACAAAATAAGAACGAAGTACATAAGTTGTCACTTTGCCCTTTTTTTTCTAGGACGTTATCGATGATGCCATTCTTCGAGTTCACAATGTCGAATGTGGAACCTACCGTTATCTTAAAGCAGTCTCCACCAAATTCAACATAGCTATGCCCAAAATTTTTGGTGCCGGCGAAAGAAGCAAAGAAATTTCTGGCTACATTGCCATGGAAGATTGGTCTGGCATTGGAACTGTGCCTGATTTTGTTAAAGGCCTCACCCTAGATCAGTGCGTACAAATTGCCGAAGAAATAGCGACTGTACAGGCTGCAGGTTTTGCTGATCCGAGCTGGAAGGAGGTTGTCTCCACTGTTCCAAAAAGTATCCTTGAACAGTTTGTGAAAATGGCAGAAAAAGCTCATGATATCCTAAAGGATGAATATTCTGATATTTACAAGGTAAACTTACATACTTCTGATACTTCTGGTACTTACAGCTTACAACTTGGATACAGCTGCTTACAGCTGATATTTACGATGTCCTCTTTCAGCTGAAAACAACAAATTTTCAATTGATAAGCAGACAAGTGAGAGGTGTTTCAAAAGACTCTAGCATTCATTCTTTACACGACTTTTAGCAAAACAGCGATATTCTAATAAAAATCCGGCGAAGCCGGAAAATTTTCGGAAATTTGACTCTGGAAACTTATTTTTCGGCCATTTTCTCACTCCTTGTAGCCGAATTTCTTACCGCTTGAGAGGGCAACTTTAGTACCCCTTGGGCGGGGGGGGGGGATTCGCCGAGAGAAGGGGTATTTCTTGCTTGTTCACCTGTGAACGTATACATGTGAAACCACTAAACCTAAGATTGAAAAACGGATGAGATTAAAAGCTGTTGAGCTTTTCGGATGTTTTCGGATTCACTCCAATAACTGACCAAGAGCTACTACATTCTGAATCACAAAAACAAAGCGAAATTTTATATTACATAGTTGCTCGACTAAAAGTTCTGTTACAACCTTCGGATTATTGTCGTTTAGTCATTAGGATTTTTTATTAGAATAATATTAGTTTGAAAAATTTTTTGAGCAAGCATTCCAGGTTTCGAACAATTTTGTAAAAGGTAGCAGAGTGACCTTAAGTACTATCAAGAGTACATAATAACTAATAATAATAATAATAATAAATTAATTAATAAATAATAGTTATTATGTACTTTTGGTTTGGTACTGAACTGAACGCCACTAAAGGAGCACATGCTTATTTAAATTTAAGGCCTTTAAGCTTTGCAAAAACGGCACTAATAGCGTCTGTGTGCTGAGACATTTACATTCGTCTGCTTACTGAAAGCAAGAAATGCCAGTAGAGAGCTCGACGAATATACAGTGCATGCTATGCTGTAGGATCACTACATAGAATTATGTTACGATGATTACGTTTCTGGAACTTAACCTAATGGAACAAGTTTAATCATAGTCCATATACACTGAGATTAGTAATCGTGGTGAAGGGCAAGATTAGCGCTTTTTGTGAAATCACCAACATGAAGTCTATTTTTCCGAACACTTTTTAGAAAGTGTTAGAATTTTCGTGAATATTTCAACAAGAGATACCCGCAACTACCAGCGGTGATAGTCTGCGGGTAGCAGAATTTCTGTTACCCGTGGGCTCAGTTCATGATAGTTTAAGAGTTTCATACTCTTAATATTCTATTACGTACTCTTTTCGAGCCTTTTCGCGAATGGGTTCAACGAGTTAAAATTAACTCGATCCTTTTCGCGAATGAGCTAAAAAAGTTAAATTTAACTCGCCGAGTTAAGCAGAGTTAAAAATTTTAACCCTTCGGTCATTCGCGAAAAGAGTTAAAAATTAACACTTTTAGCTCACTCTTTCATGAATGACACGTAGATTTAAAAAGCTGTAAAGTTAAATATAACTCTACCTTTTTCATGAATGGGTTAACTTTAACTCTTTTAACTAGCTCATGCCATTTTACACTGAATTTTAACCCGCGTCTCAGCACGTTGGTTAAACGAGTTAAAATCTACCATGCGTTAGATTATTATTGACACGTTTTGCGCTTTAAATAAAGGCTTTAATAAATAAATAAAGCTTTAAATATGGCAAGATAATTCAACCAATGAAAGTGCAACACATAATTTCATTGGATGGTTCATAATGCTTCCAAATTACTTACGCTTTTTTCCAATATTCTACTGAATTATTTACACTAAAAGCAATGAAAGGCTTAATAAAGTAAAAATAGTTGGAAAATTAATGTTTTAATCATGCTGCATTATTAGAAATAATTAAATACAATTAATTAAATTAAAATAATTAATTTAAATAAAATTAAAATTAATAAATATATATAAGTATCAAACTCTAATTTTGTCGCCAGTTATTTGACATCACTTTTTGCATGCAAATTTGAAGTAGCTGGCAAACTTGAAAAGCCGAATCAACGGAACACGACGCTTACTCCTACTTACGCCTATCCTACTTACGCATAATCGTTTTCAAAACTCAAATTCCTACTTACGCCTAATTCTTTCTGTCAAAACTCACATTCCTACTTACGCCTAAAGAATGTTTACGCAAAACTCGGATTCCTACTTACGCCTAAAATCTACAGTATCCTCTTTCTGACTGTGGAAGTTGTTCAATTTTTCTTTAAGGGGGGGGGGTCCACCTGATGTGAACTAAATAGCAAATTTGTGGCACAATTTTATTTATTAGAAAAAACTTTTCAACTTTCCCTGCAAATGAAAACTAACTAAACTATATATTTAAAATATTCCAGCACATTTGATAAATTTTAAGTAAAGACATTTTTGTTCCAAAAAGTTCTTCTTGTCGGAGGACAACTGAATTTAGACTATTGACTTACAATGATTTAACTTATACGTTGTCCGAAATCAGGAGGGTACTTGGAATTTGGTTCTCCTCACTAAGTTTTATAACCTCTAATAATATAATAAAAACCTACATGAATAGATGCTCAACTGTATGTGTGTATGTGTAATTTCTTCAGTTTAAAGTTAAATTAAAAACACAGCTGCTGCAGCACTGTTTGTCGAAATGAAATGAAGATGTTTATACAGATTATTATTTCTACATATTAATTGCACTGTAACACTCATACGTGTGCTTGGGGGGTTTGGGGGGGGGGGTTTCACCCCCCCGGACTGAATTCACCCCCCCCCCATTGGGGTCCCTCACCCCCCCCCCCCAGAATCCGGATTTTTCCGGTAAAAAACCGGAAAAATCCGGTTTTTCGGCGGCCTTCGGCCGCCCTTCACCCCCCCCCCCAGAACTTCCCCTCCTGCACATGTGTGGTAACACTGTACAAAGTGATAAGGTAAAATATGTAAGTGGATTACGGTAGAGATTTCGTTTTAGGTGTAAGTAGGAATGAGAGTTTTGCAAGGAAATATTTTAGGCGTAAGTAGGAATTTCAGTTTTGAGCTTTAGGCGTAAGTAGGATTTTGAGTTTTGTTATCTCTAGGCGGAAACATCAAACGTTAGGCGTAAGTAGGATAGGTGTAAGTAGGATACACGAACACGACAACCAATTGAAAGCTCAACTTTTTCTCCAAAAAGTAGATTGATTAAAAGGCTATTGATTTGGCTATAAATAACCGAAACAAGTATTGTAAAATTGAAAATTACTATAAAGTTTAAAAAAGCTTGTACCTTATGACTTTTGAAAAGACATCTAGACTAATGTTACGCGGCCTTAGCTATAACTAGTGCTGTTCCACAGTAATTTTAACCCATCCATTTTAATCCATAATTTTGATCCATCCCAACTGTGAATTTAAGGGCAACCATTTCAAATCAAATTTAAAATCTTTACTGAATTTTAACGAACAAGCATTTTCTATTTAATTTTGCTGCCCTGTACGCTTTAATAATGAAATTGGCAAAAATCATCCATGTTTTAGTAAGACCAAAAGAAATCTATTTCGCTGAAAATATGTACAGAGGGTATTTGGGCTCTGTGTGGTCTCAGCAAACGAACATAACACCTGTTTTTCGGTTCAACTATTTGTTGGTGTTTGTTGTAGTTGTAGGCTAAAGCTGTACGCAAGAAATGTTAACATCGAAAACCTGGACTTTTTTCAATTGTAATTATATTAATTTTTCACTCAGTTCATTCACTCCATTTTTCATTTTTTATTTCAGTTTCAGCGAACTCTGAAGCTTCCTGTATATACTACTTTTCAAGAAAATCTGCAAAATCTTTGGTTGATTCCTCTTGGATTGTAGTTTAACACATGTTGTTAGCATCCTTAAAAACTGCCATATTTTTAAAGTTTGCTGTGACTGGCCAATAAGTTCTTGAAATGCAATGCAAAAGAATATTTGAGCAAAAAAGAAAAACTGCAAGTTAAACAGAGGGATTCGTTCACAATACCGGATGACGCTGCATTGAAGATGTAATAAATATTTGTTTTAATTTTTAATGTTAATAAAATTTTGAAATATCTTGAAAATATGAACAAAATGAGTTAATATCTTCTTTTCTTGTCTTATTAGTTATTTTATTCAAATTTGCAAACGTTGGGAAATTTTTAAAAAAATCTGAAATTGTGAAAAGTTGGACATTGCGAAAGGAAAAATTATTTTAATTCTTTTCGCGTATGCAGACAGTCAATTTTAGCTCTCCCAGTTTTAGCTTTTTAACTGTTTTCGCGAAGGCATAGAGTTAATTTTAACTCTGCCAGTCTTAACTCTTTTAACTCATTGATTGTTAACCCTGCAGAGTTAAAAGAGTTAAAAACAGGCAGAGTTAAATTTAACCCTGCGCATTCATGAAAAAGGTTAAAGGAGTTAATTTTAACTCTACTCTACTCTACTCTACCCATTCGCGAAAAGCCCCTCGGTGAAATAGCATAGCCCAGCCACATACGTATTTAGTGCAGAAACGTGATTCAAACATTCAGTATCGCAAATGATAATCTATTATGGCTGTAAGCCCTAAAGTGTGAACAATTACAGTAGAGAGTAAAATATCCATAAATAAACGACTAAGGGATGTGCTCAAAAGTCTTTCCCAAATATTTCGTATATACGATTTCTATATACGTTTTAGAATCGTATTCTTGGTAAAAGTAATTCGTATTTTCGTTTTTATAAACCTTAACTTTTTGTCTACCAAAAGTTTCCTGCCTCTGTTGAAAATAGTCTGTTTTGTAATTCTCAAAAAAAGTTAGGTATAAGGTTGTCGTCATGCAGTCTGGTTCATTGGCTTCCTGTTATACTGTTTAACAGCTATGTTGTTAAGGCCAATCTGTGTAAAAAAGTTTGCAAGCGTCCAAGAACAAGCTTCGGGGGTTTTGCAGCTGCTTTTGTAAAAACGCTGATAGTAAAAAGATTAGACATACAAAAAATCGTATTTCTGTGAAGAAGGATCCGTATATACGATTTTAAAGAAAACGTATTAAAAATTTCGTATATACGTTTTAGTTTTGAGCACACCCCTAAACGTTTTTGACTGTCGTGCATCAAAGCTACCGTGGCCCGGGACCGGGCCGTAGGGTAGCCTCGGCCCGCGGGCCGGCCTGGCCCAGGAAATTTTCTTATTTTCCAACACTAGCTGCTACATATTCTTCTAGGTCAGCTCCTAAGTGCCGACTTAGGAGAATCTTTTGAAACGCCCACAGACTGCCTTTGTCGTTATGTTAATCGATAGTCGTCAATGTTAATCAAACGAGAGAATTAGCTATCCCATTCATTTTAACTCCATCGTACTAAAATGTGTTGCGGAGTATCAATTGTATAACTCATATCTATTTTTTCAACTGAAGATTCGTTCCTACATACACATGAGAGAACGTAATGTAATGAGAGAATGTAAGGGAAGCATGCATAGGAATGATTGATAACCCTGTAACGGGAGTTCAGCTGTTGGCCCTGTGGTGTAGTGGGTTAGCATGTCTGCTCCTCGAGTCAGAAGGGCCGTGGTTCGAAACCCGGCTGGGCTAATTCTTTACGTTCAATGGTGAGTGAAAAGCTGAACCTCCCTCTTTCCTGCTCTCTTCTAGATCCTGATTTCGTGGGTACAAGGGTGCCTGACGCCTCCCGTTCGGGCTTGTCCTTGGTTTCTTCCTGGTCCACCAGCCCTGGTAAAAGCACTACACGCTGACTACAAATTATTTGTCGCACGGAGATTAAAGTATACTTTGTAGCACGGTTTTTAGTGCATTTACAGATATGTACGTTTATCGTGCGGGAAGCTCCGAGTGTCGCGCACGAGGGATTCCCGCCCGATGAATTTACAAAGCTGTGAATGCAAAACCGTGCTACAAAGTACTTGTATAACGAATAAGGCACAAAACCTTTCTCACCAAGGTTCGAAACCTCAACCTTTGAAATAAATAAAATCAAGAGTGTCTTTTTGTCATTAACTCTATTATCTACAAACCTTGCATTACACTTCTATATTGCTCCGAAAATGTATATATGCGTATTGCACTTTAGTTTGATATGGCCGACATACAGCCATTGCTTGATGTCGATAAGCTATTCGAAACAGTCAACCCTGCTGATTCAGATGCACATGCTCAAGTATTGGCCCATGGAGATCTTTGGGCCAACAATATTATGGTCCGAAAGGACTCTTCAGGTTTTTTTATACATTTTGTATGCAAGGTGAGAGGTGATACAGTCTTATCATGGTTGTTCTCAATAACCTACGCCCTCCGTTGCTTTCTAGCTAATTTTGAACCTAAAAGGCCGTTCAAAGTAATGACAAAACGCGAACTATTAAGTTGCGAAAGTTATTAATGTTATCTAAGTAAAAGTCAAAGTTAGCCTAAGTCTATCATTTCCTACTATATGATAAGGACATTTCTTTTATGATACACCATATCCATAATTTCTTTATTTCGAAAAGTCGTCAGCCGAATGTCTTTGCATCCGATCAGCACTCAACCCTTCAACCGTTTTCTGTCTGCATTTTGGCAAGCACCACTCAGTGTACCAGGGAGGAGGTGCTCGCTAACATGTTTCAGGCACTGAAACTGAAATTATTTTGGGAGGAGAAGAACTGCAACTGAAACTGCAACTGAAACTGAAACTGAAACTGCAACTGAAACTGCAACTGAAACTGAAACTATTTTAGGCGGCCGACTGAAACTGAAACTGAAACTGAAACTAGATTGGGTAAAACCCGAAACTTGGACTGAAACTAGCTTCAGTCTTTTCTCAAAACATGAAGATTTGAAGGTTTAAAGCGGTTTTATCGTTAATACTCTGCAGTGGAAGTATAAATAATCATATATAAATTTATGGATTATATTATGTCTCAAGGCTAGAATCTGCAGTTTTTCGAATGAACTGACACTGAAACTCCGACTGAAACTAAAACTGAAACTGAAGCTATTTTGCGATCCCGACTGAAACTGTAACTGAAACTGAAACTAGTTTGAGAGGAGACCTGAAACTGAAACTGCAACTGAAATCGTCTTTGACCGCCGACTGAAACTAAAACTGAAACTGAAACTGAAACTGAAACTAAAATCGGTTACTGAAACAACACTACTCACTAATCGAAATTGGAAGAGGCCTCCGCAGTTGGTGAAGATTACCCAGTGAACACTGTGGAGGTTAATCATTCAGACGCTGTAAATAATATTAATATTAATAATTAAAGTTATGAATACAGTACCAGTTGTCGAGACACAACGCTGTTTTGCTTGTCGACAGGTAAACCGATAGAGCAACTGCTTGGTATAATTGATTGGCAAATGGCTCACAAGGGACATCCTACTGAAGATTTTGCCAGATTCATTGCTGCATCAGTTGCTCCTGAAGTCAGAAGAAGTTACACCGATTACTTACTGGATCGGTATCTTCGAAAACTGAATCATTTGCTAAGCGAAGAAGGCTAGTATAGTCATCCCTGCGTTTTCTATCTAAAATAATTTGTTATAAAGAAATAATGAAAAACGTTTCCTTGATTTAAATTAATTTGTTAAAAAGCTGACGAATTCACCAGCCGGATGCCAGTCCAGAGGTCATGACAAGCTATCCAATATATGGCTAGATATAGTACAGAGTGTGGACATGTTACATGCATAAAATGGGTTAGCTAAGCGAAGTCCATGGTGAGTACCTGTAAGCAAACTTTTCAATTTTGTTCCGGAGTTGTCCGAGGGCCGGTGTTGGGGTGGGCCGACTATTTTGGGTACCCTGGTCGAAGGAGTAGGGCTGCGAGTCCATACATTAACATAGGGTTGGATCCCCTGCGGGGGGCTTGTCCCAAGAAAATTCTCAGGGGGCTTGTACCTTGAACCAAAATTTTCGAGAGGGCATGTACCATAACCACAAATTAACGCTGATAGTAATATAGAATATGCACAATGTTTAAAGAAGATGAAAACAAGTTCAACAGTTTTTGGAAAAAATTTTCAAAATTTCGATCGAGGTTTTGAAAAAACAGTCAAACAAACAAAAATCGAGTTTTTGACCAGGTTGGGGGGCTTGGAATGGGGGGAGCAGATTCCCCACAAACCGACAGAAAACGGGTAGGCCCCACTGCGAGAAGGAAAAAAAGGACAGATCCTCTCTGTAAAGAAGGGAAAAGGGTTGAATTCCTCAGCGTGTTTTATCAAACAGTTTTAGCCCGTTTTATCAATTTTTTTCTAAACATTTCTTAAAATCGCTAAACATCGTCATTTCTCACTAATTTTTGTTCAATAATCTAAAAAAATTTGGAATTTTTGCTAATTTAGGGATAGATTCCCTTAAACTTTTGGAATTTTTTAGGGGTAGAGCCCTCGTCTGAGTCGAGGTAGACCCCCCGGAAATGGACCCCATGTTAATGTATGATTATTACTCATACTTAAATAATTAATCCGTTATGGTCAGACAATCTCATGATGCGGCAGCGAAACAGATGGGAAAGTTGAATAGTTTAATTTTAATTCTACCCTCAGAGAATTTTACCGTTATAGCTTAGAAAACGAGCAGTCTCCCCCAAAATCTTAAAGCACGTCCTACAGTAAGTTCTTTCTTGGGCTGGTAAAGCAAGGATTATTGGAATGAACCAACTGCCACAATTGACCCAGGTTTGCACCGACCAATTAATATTTGCCAAATTTAATTTTAGGTATACAGTGCCCTTTTACCACGGAATATCTGCAAGAAAATCTAAAACAAACAATGAGAATTGGAGGAATATTCATATTTATGCAAACTCCTATGATGCTAAAGGGAGTCCTACAAAACGAAAGTTCGGAAAGGAAGCGAGATCTTGCCTACCGTGCCGTTGCAGCTGTTGAAGATGCAATTAACGGACTCAAAGACTAGCAAGATAATTCTGAATCCCAATCACACTATGCGTTTGTCCTAGTGGTCGTAATTTAGTAATATCAAGAGTGCACAGAAGTTGGAAGTGGGTAGCGGGTACCCACGGGTACCCGCGGGTAATAGAAAATTTGCTACCCGCAGGCTACCCGCGCGGGTAGTTGCGGGTATCTCTTGTTGATATATTCACTAAAATTCTAACACATTTCCGTAAAGTGTTCGGAAAAAACAGAATTCATGTTGGTGATTTCTAAAAAATTCGCTAATTTTGGCTGGGTGCCCTTCTCCACGACTACTATTTTCAGCGCATATGGGCCCTTGATTAAACTTGTTCTATCTGGTTATATCCAGAAACGTAATCATAAGCTATGTTGTGTTGCCATGTTGTGATCCTACAGCATGTATACATATGCTGTACATTGATCGAGATCTCTACTTGCATTTTTTGCTTTCAGTAAGCAAATAAACTTAATTTTTCAGCACACAGTTTGCTTTACGTGCCGTTTTTGTTATACTTTTTTGTTATGCTACACGCAAAGCTTAAATTCCTTAAATTTTATTGTAAGCATATGTTCCTTTAGTGGCGTTTAGTGGATGGTATAGAAGGTTACTCTGCAACCTTTTAAAAAAATTTTCGAAACTGGGAATGCTTGCTCAAAAAATTTTCAAACAAATTATACTAGAAAAGTCCTGATGACTATATGGCTATCCGTGGGCTGTAATAGAAACAAAACTTTTAATCGGACAACTTATAATTTTTCAAATTCACACCAATAAGTGTGGAAGGCTTCGGGCTTAACTGTATACGGAAGGGCATAACTTCTTAGAAAATCCAAGATAGCATATTAACTGACATTGAGAACAAACTAAATATTAATTGCTATTGCTTGTCGGAAAATTATCACTATTCAAATTATAAAATTCAAAATTCAAAAATTATCAAAATTATTACCATTCAATAGTGCTGGGTGTTTGCCGGTTCGAGCAACGAGTTGGCCGTCGGCCGTCATCCGAAAATTTGCCCAACAATTGGCTCCAGCTCTATCCATTTAAAATAAAGAAGAACAGCAAAATTTTAGCAATGTTTCGGGGTTTGCAGAAAAAAATCCCATCTGGGCTTGAAAACTGCACGTTGGCCGCCCATTGACCAGTCATTGGCCGTTGGCCGTTGGCTGTTGTCGGCCAAAGTCCGGCCAGGCCAATTGGCTTGGCCGACGAAAAATCCGGCCAACACCAGGCTAAATGCGTTTTCGAAGCAGTGAACATAATTTTCAGCAAATTACAGATTTGATCATTTTTCAAAACCTTGAGATTTAAATAGAGTAGTCCTTACTACTTTAGCCTTGTAACATGGGTCTTTTTCGAGACTACATGAGCGCAACATTAATTTCTTGTGGAGATGCACCGGGCCGGGTCCGAGCCGGGGCCTGAAAGCTGTGGGTCTAAATAAGAGAATTTTCTTAAAAATTAAGATTTTGCTATGATTTCAAGTATATATCGACACAATTACTAGTGTTTTTCATTCAAATCGATGACTAATATAATAACATAACTAATAACTAATATAATATCTACCAATTAAAACTTAATTTTGACTTTTAAAATTTCAAACTTTTGGCGCAAAAATTGCCAAAATGTACAAAATTTGGGTCCCGTTCGGAATCGGGCTGAGCCACCGAGACTGACATTGGGAGCCAAGTCCAGGTGCATCTCTAATTAAACGTATCAGTTAGCTTAAATTTTTAAATTTTTCGAAAACGTTTTGGTACTTTTTCGGCAAACTTCGGCAAGTTGGATTAATTTCCATATTTCAGCAACCCACCTCAATACACTATTAGATAAAATAGTTTGGAAGCTTTAAATCAAATCAAATCATTGACATTTTTTAATAAATTTAACAACATAGTAATCGTATACAACTCGAAAAATTTTGCGGGTATCAGTTGGCTGCGGGCCGCGGGCCGCGGGGCGGGGCGGGGCGGGTACCAGCGTGCGGGTAGCGGGGCGGGGCGGGCCGCCAAAATGGTACCCGCTTCCAACTCTGAGTGCATAATACATAAGAGCGTGACAAGCGTCACCCTTTATGTTATCAGCTCGCGAGCCATGCGGGGGGGGGGGTTCCGATACAATAGTTGTAGAATCGAGTGAGCATACGCAATTGCGTACTAGGTACTGATTTGCGGGGTGTCCGTCCACTAGGTACGCAATTGCGGAGAGGTGGGCCGTTGGCACGCAGAGCATGGCTCGCGAGCTGATAACATTAGAGTGTGACGCTTGTCACACACTTATGTATTATGTCCTCTTGGTAATATTCATAGAAATGTTAGTTAAGTTATCATTAAAGTTACGGGCAAACCAAAGCTCTTGCAATCTTGTAATTTTGGAATGATGATTTGCTAGTTTTGGTTATCGATGTGCAGCTAAAAAAGATACAAATGTTTTCATTTCTCATTAACAAGTTCGCACCGCGCATTAATAGTGTAGGACTTAGAAACTATAGCTTGAAATGAAAATTCAAATGTTAAATTAAGTTCCTCATAGATAAAAGTAGCCAAGCTTCACAGCTTCCAGATTAAAAAAACAAAAGTAGGTCATTTTTGTCGCATTGCGCAAATCGATCGGCAAATCATTTAAAGGATTTAAAGCCTTGTCAAATTTGCAATGTTCAGTATTTTCAGCACTTTTGCATATTTTGGGTTTTTGGTCTTTCGCCAGCAATTTGTGCACACAAGCTGTGTGAGTCATGATGACAGCCAGAAAGAACAAAATGTGCGAAGAACAAATGAAAGACATACGGGGCAGGGCCAACTTAGTAATTTCCCGTTAAAACTCAATTTGTTTAGTCAATTTGTTTCAGAAAAACATTTTTGACACCTTCTTGACCTGCTCATTTCAGTGAATCTAGTCTCAACAATTTTTGGCAAATAGTTCAAACGTTACGCTGATGTTTTGATGCTGGTCGCAGTACACACAAGAAACCCAGTTGCGAAATACGCACAGTTTTTTCATTTTCGTTACACTTACTCTTCCTATTACAACCTCTTGCCTATACGTTTTAACTTATCGCCAAAGTTAGTATGCCAACAGCGATTTCTTGTTATGTACATCATAGCATACTGGGGTTATTTTCGATTTAAGTGACCTTTATAGTTTCTAGACACTGAAGCCCAATATCGCAAAATGGTCTGATTTGAGTGGTTAAATTGGATCCTAGTATTTTTTGCGTTCAATTATGCTAACGAGACCATTGTACTCATTTGTACCAATTGCCGTCAACTACTGGCGTAGTTATGGCTCGTCATCCCATCGGTCACAACGATTTGGCCCCACTGCGTTCGATCTTTTGCTGGGTTCAGGCAGATTTCCAACCTTGCTGACTCGCAGAAAACAGCAAGGACTTTTGGGGGGCACTGCTCCCCCGTTCTGCACACTTGCCCAAACCGGGCTGAGCAAGGTTTGCCGTTTTTTTGTAGTAAGTTTTGCATAGCTAAGCCATTTTAATCCTAATATACCCAGCCCAATAAACTAAGCCTAATGCTAAACCTAACCTAACTGCAAAAATCCTTGGCACAGTAACGCGCAAACACACTGCATCCCAAAAGAATGTACAGATTTGGATTTTAATCCTAATATACCCAGCCCAATAAACTAAGCCTAACGCTAAACCTAACCTAACTGCAAAAATCCTTTGCACAGTAGTTTTAATAAACGTGCAAACACATTGCATCCCAAAAGAATGTACAGATTTGGACAAAAATTACATTACACTAAAGTAAAATACAACTATACAATATTTACAGATAAAAATTACAAAAATAAAAAATGTTATCAAAAATATTCCTTTAGTTCGGCACTTCTGTTCGAACGCTCGAAAACATCCACATAACATTTTATCTTTTAACTTGTTACGAAATGAGACCGAGCCTATTTATGTATCATAAACGGTGCAAAAAGAAGTCAAGAATCTAAAGGCATAATTGGTGAATCCAGAATAGCTCTATGTAATCATCAGGAATTTGGTTCGCCGAAATATCGCCCTTCATCGGTTTTGATATCATCATCGTTAAACTTTGCCAGAATTTCGTCAGTTGAGCTATTCAGTTGAATCAGCCTGGATGGTTTAGCAGCGGCGGAATCTTGAGGAACCTCAGAAAATGTTGAAAGCTCGGACCGGGAAATCTAAACAGTGATGACAGAAATGGCATTTATAAAGAAAACTTCAGGCACCTATTTACCAAATCAACAAATCCAACCGCTAAAATACAGCACCATGCAGGGCATTGAGAACAACAGTTTTCAAAATGCTTTACACTAATCTCAAGATCTCTCAAGAATACTATGAAAACGAAGAACATTCAATCAAAGCATAGTGCAGGACGTAAAGGTCAGAACGTCAAAGCTTCCAATAGAGAACTGCTTGAGATAGGTAGCTACCTACTGGGCAAGTTCCACGCTTAAACCTAGTTTAGATTTCCACAGTACAGGTTTAATCCTCGCACAATCGCTACAAACGCTAACACGTTTCAAAGTAGAATAATAAAACAAAATCTAATTTCAGTGCACACTTACAGCGCTATTATTATCCACAGCAACTGAAACCAAATCCCCATTTCCGGGGGGTTGACTTGTGGAGGGTCCCCCCATATCCTCTTCAATTCTCCCTCGGCTGCGATTCATTCTCATTTGTGGAAATCTTGCGGAAGATAGATCATCCCACTGCCGTCGGATTTCTCTTCTTTTGATTGTCCATTGTGAGGTTGACTGGAATTCCGAATCTAAAAGAAAACGAACGGAAATAACACTATCAAAATGGTATTACGTACGTTATTGTATATAACCAATAGTCAACATTAGATTTGCTTTCTGCTAACAGGTGATTCCTATGCAAAAGAAAAATACAGAGGTAGCTGAAACATGTAAAATAATTTAATGAAGACCTTGAGTATAGAAATCAGTAAATCTCAATCTTAAGCTCAGAGCTCAAGTATTTCTTGAACATTGTTTGCAAACTCGAGCAAGGCTAAGTCTCAAGTTCAGTCAATTACTCGAAAACTTGAAACATTTTATGAAAAACTCACTATTCACGAAACTCGAAAAACCCGAAAATCCACGGCAGTTTCCTTCCATTAGGACAAAGTGCTCTGTGCTTGTGCATGCGTAAATTAGTAACCACTCGAGAACTTGAGACTCAACTTCTGAGGTCGATTTTGACCAACTTGAATTCCAAGTCGAGCGGGGCTCCTAACTTAAGAACTTTAAAACGTTTAAGAATCCGACAATGAGCATTGGTGTAGAAACTTATTTGCGGCAACTTGACAACTCACAACTTGATAACTTGACATCAAGAAAATGAGGTAAACGCGGGCTGGCAGGCGGATCCACGAAGGATACAAGGCATTAATCATAAAGAAATAATGAAAAACGCCTGCCTGCAGTCGTTCTTGTACAACCAGGCAGACAGGAGCTCCAGAGAATATATCTCTCTGGGTAAGAGCGCTCACAGTGCCCATTAGCTCTCTTCTGTTTCTGACTAATGCTTCAGCCTTAGTGCAGCAGAGCAGGCTTTTTCAATCTATGAAGTTGATACCTTGAGAAATACAGAGGAGTCAAGTCGCGGATTCCGCAACCGGAGAAGTTTCACGAAACTGGGTTAAGTGCCCTCTAAAGTGCCACTGCAATTTGAGTTCGAATTCAAACTTTATGTAAAATTGGTTCGATTGTACCCCAATGGCTTAACAGTAGAGCGTTGATCTTATCAACCAAAGGTTAAGGGTTTGATCCTCAGTTTGGATTCGATTCTTTCTTTCCTTCGTTCTTTCTGTTATTAGTACATAAACTACCTCCAATGGGAAGTTGGTTTGAATTGACTGAAGGTAACTGCTCTAATTGCTGCTGATGATGATGTAGTTTCGAATATTTTCTGGGCGTATTCTGAGGTAGAGATGTACGCTTTCGATCTCGACAGGATGAATCATCTGAAAAAAGACAGAAATAGCCCTAAACTATAAAAATTATTTAATAGATCAAAATCTTAACTAGAAATCATAAACCCACACTAACTGACGGTTTAATATCACTTGTACTTAATTTACGTTTTCACAAATCAATGGCTATATCCCAACAAATGATTTCTAATTGTAGCGTTACTTTTTCTACAGGGAACAAACAGCCCTAAGATGTACTTAAACCCGCGTTTCCAGGCAGATAAAACTCAAAATTCAGAAAAATCATACCCCCAGAAGATTGATGTGACAGCGAGATTGTTCTATCTGGTGAGTGATTGGTTGCGACATCCAGGCCTGGCAAGCTTCTTGGGTCGGCCGCAGAAAGATGTTGCAATAAATCCACCCGAGGTGGATCCACTTCTTGTGGGGGGTTCATTAGGGCGGTTTCTGTGGCATGCTGGGAAGCCTCTTTGGAGGGAAACATGTTGGAAAGGCAATCACTGGCAGTAACTCCAAGGTGGGTCTCCTGAGTGGAATGTGGATCGGAGAAATTGTGGCGGTATTGTGGCTCGGCCACCCTAGTGGAGGAAGAAAGCGGGGGATTTTCTGGACCCTCAAGAACTGAGAAACCCGTCAATCCCAGGGTGCTATCCAAGGCAGACAAACGATCAAAGGCCTAAAAACAAAAACGAAACGGTTATTAACTTTCTGAAACTGAAATTGTGGAACAGAAACTGAAGCCAGAATTAATTGCAGCCGCCGACAGAAACTAGAGCTAGATGGCGGGTTACACAGAAACTACAATTGACACTAGGCCGCTTTTGAACAAAAGAGCGAAAATAAAAGATGTTTGCAAGATTTGATTTGCTAATCAGATTATGAGCGAACTGAAAACATCCGTTTAAATGCGCCAGTCACAATAGCAGTGAATTGGGTCAAAGTCAACTAGGCAACACTAAGGAACCAGTCAAAATTTTATGGGAAGGAACGTGTTATATATAGGGTCAAAAGCATCACTGATAATCGAGTCTAAAAAGAATCCCAACCGAGATTTTGACACTTTTTGCAACGAAGCAAGTATATAACATATGTAAGCCACTTCTGAAGTCATAATATCAAGACTCATAATTTATCAAAGACAGCAAACTAAAGCACAAACCTTTACAATTCGTGTGGGTTGGATGCCGGTAGTTCGAAGTCGTCGAATGAGTTCGAACTGCTCGATGGTGTAGAGATCCTCGATGTACTTCATCATGTGAAGACGTTCCTCCTCTTTGCGAATCAAGGACACTACTAAAAATCAAAATTCAAAAGTCACTAGAAATTCGTCCAACAGCTTTGTATGTAATGCAAAACTGCATGTATGTATTGCAACGAAAGGTAAGGTGCCTTTTTGACTTCAGCTGAAACAATACTGATGCATTACATTACATTAAGTTAAGTCAAGTTACATAGGTTCAAGAAAGTCTTTAAACAATAGAAAACTTAATGACCAACCAACAGGTACCTAAATTAATTAATTTCTGATTTCCTGGACAATTTTCGTAGCCACACTCTGAAGGGGTTTTAGTGGGACTTTCTGATGGAGGTTCATCGGAAGAAAATTCTGAAAGAAATTAGCAAATGAAGTGAATATGAGCCAAATATCAATAATTAACACACTAAAAGCCAAATTAATCTAACCTCTAGCTTTTCGAAGTAAAACAAATAAAATGAAATGAATCTAGAGTAAGCATCAAGACGTACCCTGTTTAATGACTACACTTGAGGGTTCCAGGGGCTGGGAATCCATACTGGAAGGGGGCGTCACATCAATGCTAGACATCACGGATCCATTGGCTGGTTCAAGAAAGGGTTCAGCGCCGCCAAAGGGGTTCAGGAAACCAGGACCTGCCGGGGTTCCATCAAATGAGTCCCCCGAAACAGCCCCGACCCCTGACAGGCTGTCCTCAGAATTTTCCAACCAATCACGAGCATCCACAATGTCAGCTGGCTCGGAGTCAGCCCAGATCTCCGACTCGTCTAAACTCTCCTGTTTGGGGTTGCTGACGGTCTGCGGAGACGGGAGGGATAAGTCTTCGGTTGCTGTGGCATCGTTACTCCGTCGGGAAGAGATACCGGCCGTCGGTTGGTGATAGTCTAAATCTGAAATACGTAAAAAGCAGAACATAAAAAGCGATACTGCACACCATTGAAACTGAAATTAGAAAAGTGTCAGGGAAAAAGCAGGGTATTTTTACCGGGGGGGGGAGGCCGAAATCGCCCCTCCCGGATTTTTGTTTCCCTCCCGGGATTTTTTTGGGGGCCCAAGTTTTTGCCAAAATAGGCAAAATTTCAAAAATATTCCGACTTCGCCGAAGTTTTTTCGTAAAAATGGTTATGTTTAGCTTAAATCCTGGCATTTTTGAGAACTTTTTGCCGTTCTACGCGTAAACTACGACATAACATACCAACTTTAGCTCATTTTTGCAAAAACATCAGCCCCGCACAAAAATCCCCCTTCCCCCAGGGGGCCCCGGAAAGCCCCCTCCTGAAAAAAACCCGTTAAAACCTGAAGAGCAATCACGACTAATAGTAAAGAATTGGCCCATCAAACCGCGGCTTTTCTGATCTTCAGACAAATATATACGTATAGTTACCACTACGCCACTAGTGCGGCTCTATAGTACATAGTAGGAGCATCAACCCACTTCCTGTACCTGCTGCGCTCAAAAGAACGTAAAGACTTTAAAATGCCCTAATGGCGCCGATACGGAGCTTACCATTGGAAACGTTAGAGGTGGAATGCCTATTACGACAGTGGGGACAGCGCTTGATGTATTTGGCAACCAAAGCGCGCGGTATGTTGTGAAACACGTCGTAGATTGATCTCATGACGGCGTCACGTCCTAGATGATTGCAGTGGTCATGATGCTGCTTCAGAACCTGAAACAAAGTCGGAAGCATTTGCAAGAATATTTGCAACCATTTTCAATGGAAATAAAATTTGTCATAAAATTTTAACTGCAGGCACAATTTCGATTTTCGATAAGAAATATAGGAACAAAAAACTTTGCTAATTGCAAACAGTAATACTAGCATTAAGGGGGGGCGACTAAACTTTTGCCCCGACTTTGTCCGATTGGCCTACTTTTTGGCGAAGTTATAGAGCATGGGTGTGGTCAAAAATACTGTTCAAAGTTAAAGTTTCGGCAAAATTTTGAAAATTTTTATTTTATTACTGGTGCGAGCTATAGGCTATAATTTGGCATATACAGAGGCCCTATAGGAGTAGTCATTTGTGCCAAATGGCAAGAAATTCCGCAGCGTGAAAATTTTTTATGTCAACTTTAATCTTCAAAAATTGCCAAAATCGCCTTTTTTGGGTAATAGTACCCCAGAAAACGAAAAAATCAAATTTTTTGAAATTAAAATTTTTTTGAGATATTTGAACTCAGCGTGGTTGAAAACATACCCACAAACGATTTCAGCTCGATTAGTGAAGGTTTGCGACTTCTATGGCTGCAGGAAGCCTTTACACAGGATCCGACAGACTGAAAATGACGATTTTGGCAATTTTTGAAGATTAAAGTTGACATAAAAATTTTTTCACGCGGCAGAATTTCTTGCCATTTAGCACAAATGAGTACTCCTATAGGGCCTCTGTATATGCCAAATTAAAAGCTCCCACCAGCAATAAAATATTCC
This sequence comes from Trissonchulus latispiculum, assembly GCA_030248195.1. Taxonomy (NCBI): domain Eukaryota; kingdom Metazoa; phylum Nematoda; class Enoplea; order Enoplida; family Ironidae; genus Trissonchulus; species Trissonchulus latispiculum. The sequence continues at coordinate 33,175 of JASAND010000372.1, read as the reverse complement.
TTTCGTTAGCGGCAAATTTTCAAAATTTGCCGAAACTTCAACTTTGAACAGTATATAATTCCCTTAGATGCAGATAAGATAGAGACGTCTAGTATTTTTCCGCAGATAGGGGCACATGTGCCAAATCATATTTGCCAATAACAAGCTTGAAGCTACACAGGGTCTTGCATCCAGCAGATTTTTAATTAATTATGTTGGTAGTTGTGAAGAAGGGGGGGTCGGACACATAAACGCGACGGCTGCACATGGCTGGAATGCAGCTAAGAACCAACGACTAAGTATTAAGTATTTTTGACCACACCCATGCTCTTTAACTTCGCCGAAAAGTAGGCCAATCGGACGAATTCGGGGCACCCCCATTTTAGTCGCTCCCCCCCTAATTAGCTTACACTGAGTGAGTCTTCCTGACAAAGCACTAATTTTCCGGTTTTCTTGGACCGAATTCTTTCTCGGCCTTCCGAAAATACGATTTCGAAGTCATCCCGGATTCGTTTTTTGTCGTTCGCCGATACTTTTTCACTTTTTTCGCCCCATTTCAGCTTTAGAGTGTCAATCATTACTTGATGAGTCTCCCTACTGGGAAAATCATATTTTTTGGTTATTTTGAGGTCTTCAAAAATATCCATAATAAAGCTTCTGAGCAGAGTACAGAGATTTAGCTAAAATGTAAAACCAAATTCTGTTGGTAGAAGTGTGTATATACTTTACGGTAAAGAATACTCTGAAAATTAAGTTGGAATTTCGACGAATTTCCGATATTCCAGGATTGTCTAAATCTAACCGGGATTGTTTGAAATCTACAGTATTTGAAATTTAATCAAGACTCGGGTCGGGTTAGCAGGACATATTTGTTGAGGGGGGGGCTTATACGCTATTCTGACCTGTACTCAAATAGTGATTTCATAGTTGTAGACGCACGTCGGCGCGCTTCGAAACGAGTAGACGCGAATACACTGCAATGTTATATTTGGAACATGCGTCGACGCGTGTAGCAACCCAGTTTACTTGCATCGTGATGCGAGTTGAAGTACTCAAAATTTCAATGACACTTGCCCACGTCGGGGCGTGTCGACGCAAGTACATCTGCGTACGTGATTATGAAATCACTTTAAGGTATTGGGTCTCAATTAGCACGGCAAGAGATGTTATAGCGCTGGATTCTAAGATAAATTCCACTATAAGGTTCCTTTTTCCTTTATAGTTTCTGAAGTTTCAAACCTTTTTAACGGTATGTACATGCTCTGTCCCCCAATAGAGGCCAAGCTACTCTGGATAAATTTCGGCCAATACCAACACTATGAGACCAAAGCTAGTGCATAAGGAAAGCAAACAGCAAGATGCAAAATTTGGAGACTCACTGCAGCACCTTTTCCTGGTAGTTTTTACCATCGGAGCTGTATTAAGCGGGTCGGGAGAGAGGGGCGGGGTTGCTTTTTGGCCGATTTCTCGACCACCTCTGATTTTGCTCATTTTCACATATTTTGTAGTCCCCACGGAAACTCAAAACAAGACAAGAGCATTCTGCGTATATTGCTTCCATCGTTCTGTAGAGCCCTTCAAAGGTGGCCTTGACATGTGTTAATCATAGGAAAACGAAAAAGTTAGATTTAAAAGATTGTGGCAGAAAAATTTTCAGTTGTATGAAAGATACAGCGCTACAACTTCGCACATACGTTTAGACCATACTATGGAGTGCAAATAACCCTTCTGCAACAATTCTTTCGAGTGTCGGATTTGTGGCGATTTTTCAAAGTCAAATAATTGGAAAATCGGCGCTTTTGAACCATGAAAAACTAGACTTGCGAAACATTGGTTTTCCTTGTGCGATTGGCTAAAGCTGCAGAAACAGCTTATAGACAGTTGCACTCTTCGCATAAGTTGGTAGTTTTCGTAATTCTATCACCTGTAACTTGTAACCAGCTCAAAAAACTTGCTACAAAAAGTGCAAAGTTTGCCAAAAATAGCTATTTTTCACAATTTAAGAATTTCTCACTCGCAATCGAGTAGAAGGTCACCAAGGTTGGCACACGACCCCGTTCTATCTCCACATGACCTTTTACGGCAAATCACGGAGATTTTCAAGTTTTCCAAGTTTGGCTAGCCCCAAGTTTGAACCTGTATATCTCAGCCACAGTTTGATTTCGAACTCTAACGTTTTGTCTCGTTTATAAGAGCATATGTACCTATATTGTGTGCGACAATGAAAGAAAACCATGTCTATCGACTAGATCCAAAGCGCCCCCCACCTTTAATGCAGAACCGGATAGGGAAATTGAAATATCATCTGCGAGCAAAAAATTCAAGGAAACGATTTCTCATCACTAGTAAAGTAAGCCACTACCGTTTCCATCGTAATCGAAGTTTCCAAGCTAACAAACGAACAGGGCTTTATCAGGAAAAACTTTTACTCCGTGGAACTGCAAAGAAAGCATAGAAACAGATTTTGCATATTTTATTTACTATACAAAGTAAAAAATAGCATTAAAATAAAATACAAAATCCAAAACTTCAATACAGAGACAAAATTATACATTGCAATGCTAAGCGAAATTATGCCAACACTCAATCAGAGCATAGGAGAACAGAACAGAACACAACAAAGTGTAATTTAAAGTAATATTCATTTCCGAATTTCCGAAAATCTGCTAAAATAAATATCTAAAATGTGATCCATTCCCGGAAAATAACTCTAGCTTAATCTGTTAATCAGCCATTTGGTTGCTCAAAAAATTGTTCATCATCATCATCATCATCACCATCAGTATTATTATTATTTTGCTCTGTGAGAGAGTGCAGCTCCGATTTCTGACCACTGTTGTAGTCCAAACTTTTAGTCTCTAATTCGACAGCTTCTTTACTCAAATGAACCAGTTTAGAAAATTCATCTGCGACGAAGTCTTGCGGAGGAGAAGGAGATTTAGCAGACACAGCGGCAGATTGGGGAATCTAGAATAACAGAACAAAAATTAATACTATACCACATAAAATATGGAATAACTAAATCGAACCAATAAATCTAACATGGCAATATTAGTAAAATCTTGGTAAAATGAAACCGCAAAAAGACAAGCGTTGCTATAAGTTTAGACTGACCGCGGCAGTTTGTCACCCAAAATTAACCCAAATTTAGTGTTTTCATAACAAAGGGTTGTATAATAACAGACACGAAATTTAATATAAAAGCAATTAACAGTCAACTAAAAACCACTTCAAAACAACACACTTACATTGTCATTATGATCAGTAGTGACCGTACCCAAATCACTCTTTCCAGGGGGTTGACTTGTGGAGGGTCCTCCCATAACACCTTCAATTGGGTTGGGCCTCGGGTCCATTTCCCTTACAAGGGAGACAGTAGCTGGTATGATGCCATGAGATCTGCCTGAACTTAGTGAAGTTAGTTGCTCTGACTGTTGTTGTTGCTGTTGTTGTTGTTGTTGTTGTTGTTGTTGCTTGGAATATTTTCTGGCGGCTAACTCAGTTGCAGATTTTCGCTTCCGACTTTGACATGACGGAACATCTAAAAAATCTACAAAAATAATATTACAGATTAGCGACTTCAAACCGTATTCCCTCTTTGAATCAACTCTTGCAACTAGAAATAAGGTCTAGCTGATTTTCTGCTGTGAAACTGTAACAAACATCCCTGCTTTGCCCAATATTGACGCCATCTGACTAACATATAGGTGCTCTTGCTAAAATTGACATCCAAAAATGTAAAACGGGTCATATTCAGCCAACTGTTGATCCTGAGCAAATTCAGACAAGAAAGGGCATCGAAGCTCCAAACACTCCTATGACTAAAACGGCAACTGTCCAAAAGTACGCCATACCCTCCTCAGAGGACTCTATGGGAGCTCCACTAGGCGACCCTTGCATAGAGCCAAGAACAGCGGTAGCATGGAAAGATTGCTGCGAGCTCGGGACAGAGGCTGGGGTGGTCTGACAGTGCAATCTCTGTTGGGATGGGTCCTCATCTTGCAGGGTACCATTCCTGGAGCTGATCTCTGAGTGAGGGAAATGGCCTGCCTGGGGGTCGGATTCGGAGGGGAACATGGAGGAGAGGCAATCACTGGCAGTGGTTCGTCGTCCGTGGAGGGTCTCTTGAGCGGGGATGGAATTGTGGCGGGGCTGTGACTCAGCCACCGTGGCAGAGGTGGTAGACAGAGGGGTTTCTGGTTTCTGATGGCCTCCTGAGAAACCGACCAATCCAAGGGTTCTGTCCAAGGCTGATAGACGATCGAAGACCTGAAAAATTAATGAAAAAATTAATATTCACACAATATGTGCATATTCCTGAAAAAACGGAAACCTTTTAGTGAATAAACAGAAATTGCTTGCAAACGGCTGGCTGAAATAGCACCACCAATAAAGAAAAAATTATTATCATTTCAAAACGCACTGTCTAAAAATTTTGGCTTCTTTACTCGCACAAAGTTTCAAATTTAAGAAAAAATTTCTTGAAAGAAAAGGTTGACAATGTATGCAAAAATTGATTACAGCTCAAGAGAATGCAGCATGACGAACCTTCAGAATTCGTGTGGGTTGGATGCCGGTAGTTCGAAGTCTTCGAATGAGTTCGAACTGCTCGATGGTGTAGAGGTCCTCCGCGTGTCGCGTCGCGTGAAGATGTTCCTCCTCTTTGCGAATCAAGGACACTACTAAAAATCAAAATTAAAAGGTCACTGGAAATTAATACGACAACCTCTCTGAACAGCACAGTTGCAAAGGCATTCAATTTTAAAGACTAAAATGCGCACAATAAGGGGTTATGTACTTTTTTCGATTCGAGCAGAAATAAAGTACACCCAAGATTAGACACACAAAGTATTGGATACATCAAAAGTTCAAAAATGTCTTTAGACAATAGTAAAAATATAAACAAGTAACTGTACCTAAATTAATTAATTTCTGATTTCCTGGACAGTTATCACAATCACAATCAGATGCGGGTTCGGCCGGACTTTCTGGTATAGGCTCTTCCAAAGACAATTCTGAAATTAAATTAAGTATATAAAAAATAACTGGAAAAAGGTGACAGCAAAAAGGCAAGCGGGTGACAAAGGAAACACAGAAAAATAAAACTTAATCAACAACAGCAACAACCAACAAAATTTGAGTAACAAGAATCGAAAACCCAAACTTCAGATTAACATAAAATAAAATAAGGTCCGGTAAACGCACCTTGTTTAATGAAATTTAACGGCAACGTTTCAACTGGCAGGGTATCCGTGCTAGAGGAAGCAGACTCTACACCAATAGCAGACACCCCGGAAATATTGGGTAGATTGAGGGGGTCCCCTTCAAAGCGGTTTAGCGGTGCAGTACCCACCGGAGGGGTACCAGAGGTCCCACCTAAAGAATCATCTGAAACAGCCCCCGATCCCGAAAAGCTCCCCTTGAAGGTTTTCAACCAATCAGGAGCGTCCGTCATGTCCCCTGACCCGAAGCCGCCCCAAAGCCCCCCAGAATTGTCCAAATTCCCCCCTGTGGGCTGCCGTGGCACCAAATGATTGCTGAGGATTGGAAAGGTGTGACTTAATTCGGTAGTCCTACGAACGTCGGGGCTTTCCCGGGAGGTACCGGCCTGATGATAATCCAAATCTGAAATACCTAAACCAACAAAGAGAAGGAAAGGCAAAAGAGACGTTTACAATTTTGAAAAAATGAGGTTTCACTGAAAAATTTCAGAGAAAACTGAAATTACCACCAGTTCAACAGAAAATACATACACGTTTGATTGATACTGATACTATTAACCCCATTCAGAGAATTTACAACCTTCACTAGAAAGCTTAACAGTAAGCTTTTAGAGGAAACTATTATTAAACGACGTAGGTACCCCACGTCCACGTCCGGGTTTGTCTCTGATCCCACCCCATCTGCGCTTGGGGCTTGGAGTGTCGAAAGATTCTGTGCTCCCCTACCTTGCTTATGAGCAGTTCATGGATGTCTTACTACCGGAGCCGAAAGGCCAAGAAGGTGTCTGCTCCAGCGTCCCATTGTGGGACAGCATTCAGGCGACGAAGCGAGAGTCATACTAGCTACGACTGATGGAGAGAGACAAAGGATAGCGCCCTCATATAGCCTCTTGGCTGAGTAGCCCGGCCATAACAACAACAACGACAACCCCACGTCCAGACCTTGACCTGACAAGAAAGCGTACCAGAAGACACTTCAGACGTTGCATGCCTATTGCGACAGTGGGGACACCGCTTAATGTATTTGGCCACCAATGCGTAGGGTATATTGTGAAAAACGTCGGACACAGATCTTAGGACTGCATCGCGCCCGGGATGCCCGCTGTAGTCGTGATGGTCCCTAAGAATCTGAAATGAAGATTGGGACAATTTCGGCCACCAAATTGCTTAGCTTTTTCCTAGAGTTTTAACAAAGCTTTTAAACTATTTTTTAAAAAAGTTAGAAATAGTACGGATTCAAAGCAGCAGTAGATTATGACAATTATAAAAGAATTACGCACTACTGACCGAATGGAAACTGAATAACAAATTAAATTGAAAACAATATTAAACACTTAATTGTAGCCTACACTGATTGCGTCTTCCCGGCAAAGCACAGGTTTTCCGGTTTTCTTGGACTGAATTCTTTCCCGGCCTTCCGAAAAAACGATCACGAAATCATCGTGGATTCGTTTTTTGTCATGCGCCGACACCTTTTCACTTTTTTCGCCCCATTTCAGCTTTAGAGTGTCAATCATTACTTGATGCGTCTCCATAGTTGGAAAATCGTATTTCTTGTGTATTTTGAGATCATTATAAATATCCATAATAGAGTGGCAGACAACGGAAATTTAGCTAAAGTAAAACGAAAACTGCTTAAATACCTTAAAGACATTTAAAGTAAAGAACAACTTGACAATTAAGCAATGTTTTCGCCGAAACTATTTAAGGGTTGTTAAGCCAAAAACTTGATATCGGCACATTACCGAGGGAATGCTTTATTTGGTGGGGTATATTCACGGTATATCCAAGCAGAATTCACAATAAATTTGTTTAGTTTGAAGATAAAAATATTAAAAAACTAATTGAAATTTCAGTTTTCTAGTATATCAGACTTGAAGTGGTGGATATTTGCAGCTTTAGGTAGCTACCTTTTTCTGGGCTTTTTCTAGGCGAAGAAAAGTGGGGGTGGGGAGAGTTGGGGGGAGCCCCCCCCCCACTAGTGGGGGGAACCCAAAAATGGGGGGATCTAAAGTGGTCTAAAATCGCTAAAAATGCAGTAAAATAGCCTGTTTTCTACTTATACAGCTATAACTATGCTTAAAAGTGCTCAAAAATCAAGTTTGAGTACCAAAATAGACCATTTTTGGCCAAAAAATTCCGGCGAAGCCGAAAAATTTTTGAAAAGTTTGACCAAAAATCCTTAAAATTTGGCATTTTCTGGGCACCTTATAGTGAGTGCGGGGGGGAAGCCCAAAAAAGTGGGGGTGGGGCCGAGCGGGGGGGGGAGGGGTCGAGTGGGGGGGGAACCCAAAAAGTGGAGGGGCGTCCCCCCACCCCCCCCCCAGTAAAAAAAGCCCAGTTGTTTTATTGTACTAGTTGAGGAAAAAATATCAATAAATGAAGTCTCGCTGTCCGGAGACGTGGCTCAGTGGTAGAGCGTTCTACTCAAGATGCAAAGCTCAGTGATTCGATCCCCGCCCTGGACACTTCTCTTCACATCTTTCAATCCTGCGCTCTTAGAAATGTTCCAGTAGAAACTACAGTTCTCACTTTTGTGGATGATAAATACAAAAGTTTTTGTAGAAAATACTGGTTACGTCTTGTAATTTCTACAGGATACCGTTGGTAATGTTAACCGGACATACCTGGGTAGAATGGATTACAAGTAGACTAGTATTCCATACAAATGAAACCTGAAGTTTTACTGGTTTAAATGTTTACGCCACAGTAAAGTATTTGATACGCTGATAACGCAAACTGAGTATATAAGGGCGACAGTGATCACAGTCTTTGAAGACAGAAAACTTTTGAATTTTTCAAATTTTTAGTTCTTCAGCACCCCGTGGGTGATTGTTTTGTAACGGCCGCTTTCTGCCGACAATATTTTGGGAGTGGCCGGGCTTCCCCAAACCTGCCCCCCTTTCCATTAACAAACAGGGCTTTCCAGTGAAAATTACAAGTTCTAAAAACTACAGGTTTGGCATCTAATTTAGAATTGACCAAACAGTTGAACAACACTGCAGGTCACTTTAATTTTCTACAGGAAACTCCTGCAAAAAAAACTACAAGTTTCCTTGGTACTTTTTACAGGAAACTCCTGTAATTTTTACTATTCGAGAGACCGGTAAAATATACAAGTTACTTTTGCGGAAAATATAGGAAACTCTGCCAGTAACTAACCACACCTTATTGAACTTAGGAGAACACTAGAAGAATTCCCTGTATTTTCTACAGAAGACTTTTTAAGAGTGTGGTTTCAACCTTTCACACAAATCCATTGCACGAAAAAGTCCATCCCATGCAAGATAAGCAATACCGTAAGTGGACTCGAATTCGAACTCGGTTCTTTAGAGTTTCCGATGTTTCATTAGAACCTGGAACTCCATCAGCATCTGATATCGACCTCTAATATTCGATACTCAAGATAAACCTAATTTATTCGATTACTCTATTTTACATCACAACATAATTAATTACATTAGTAGTAAGCCACTACCGTTTCCAAAAGCCTAAACGAGATTCCTAAGCGAAAACAACACCACTCAAAACTTTATCAAGGGAAACTTTACTCACTAACGCCAAACAAAGCATAAACAAACACTGATTTCATAAAATACATGTAGAAACAGAAACGACATAAAATTAAAAATACAAACTGCAATAATTCAACATACTTACAGATAAAATCTACATTGCTTATACAACGAACAATAGTGGCTACGTAAAAGAGCATAGCACAGTATTGTCGTAGACACTGCGCCCGCACCCTTATACATATTAGAGCTTTAGAGCTTTAGAACACAAACATAGCGCACAAAATTCTTTGAAGTGATGGGTCTAATTTGCGGGCGGAGGTCAGCCGTTAGCAAGCAGAGCATAGTTTTTGCTCTAATAACATAGGGTGCTGGGCTCATTCTAGGCAATTTTTCTTTGGGGGCTCTTTGGGGGGCCTGGGGGGCGAGTCATTTTTTGGGGGGGGGGGCGAACATTTTTTAATAGCATGCTAAAACTTGCGCTATTTTTATAGTAATCGCCAAAAAAGTGAGCTTTTAGTGCAAAAATAGCACTTAAATAGGCAAAAATCGACTATTCTAAAAATTTCCGGCGGCGCCGGAAAATTTGTGAAAATTTGGTCTTCTGAGCAATTTTTTCAGGACAAAAGTTGGTAACAAAAGGGACACCCACTTTTCTTGGGGGGGGGGAGATTTTGGAGGGTGAGTTTTTTGGTGGGGTACCGATTTTGGGGGAGGGTGTCTATGGGGGCCCACGCCCCCCCCCCTTCAGTAGAATAAGCCCAGGAGTGTGCCTAGTGGCACTCTTATATTATGTACTCTTGATATTAACAATTAAAAGTTTCAGAGCTCTCAGAGAACTCCGTTAATGCTCCAGCATTTAGAGAATCCACTCCCAGAAAATAACATCATGTATTTGGATCTTCAAAAAATCCTTCCTCATCATCGTTATCATCATCATCATCATCATTATTGTCAGTGAAAATATGATGTTCCGATCTGTCACTGTTCTCCAAATCTGCACTACTCAACTGGGCCAGTCTAGAGAGTTCAGCCGCAATGGATTCTTGCTGGGGAGCAGGAGTTTTGGAAAAATCGGCTGCAGATTGAGAGATCTAAAAACAGATATGACAGAAAATAAATTCATGTCACACAGTGTATAATTAAAATGCATTAACATGAAGCCATAGAAAAGCTAATGTTAGAAAACCGAACAGTCGACAAGTGCTAAATAACAACGACAGTATAGGTCAGAGTTGGAAGGTGGACGCGGGTACCCGCGGGTACCCACGGGTCCAGTGGACATGGACAGAAGGCTTGTCCACGTGGACAAACGTGGACAAATGTGGACAAAATTTTCGTCCCCCGTTTTTTAATAAAAAGTGTTAAAATTCAACCTAGCTTTATATAATCGTTCTTATGTTGCCTATTTTTAGTTTTCCATTGCTAGTTTTATTGTGCTGGCATCATTTTATATGACTTGTTAGCTTTGCTGACCCCATTTCTGCCCCATTTCGTTTTAAATCGCTTTAATAGTATACCTCCTGCAGGCGTTGGTGTGATACTACTATGTGATATTACTTGATGTTTGCTGGAAAAAGGGACCATAATGAACACATTTTTTCCACAATAATTACAATGCTTAAGGTGCTGGTTCGGGTTCGCGTGTTTTTGGGCTTTAAAAGCGCAATTGTTGAAATTTATTCAAATTTGCTACAATTACATCGTTTACCCTATAAAACATTTTAGAAAAGTCGCGGAGTGAACATTTGCGTTTTAGAGAAATTAGATTGAATCCGCCATAACTTTCACTGTGGCCACCCTAGATAACAGCGAAAAATGACTTTCGAGTTCAAAAACTGGCCCTTTTTCGAAAAATCAAATGTTGGAAGATTCCGAGAGTTTCAACAGCACTGGATCGTCGATCAAAAATTGTCCATATTTGTAGTCCTAAAGGACATGTTATGTCCAATGGAGACCTCTCTGCGGCATCTCTACAGCTACAGCACAGCAACGAAAATGTGAAATTTTGAAAATCGCAACCAAATTGTTTTGAACACAAATTTCTCTCAACTCATACAATCAATTAAAAAACGGTTTTGCACACGCATTTTTGAGACAATTATGTACCGAGGGCAAATTTTCATTGTTTCGCGCTTTGTTATTCTGTTCAAGAGAAATAATCGTCCAAACTTCAAAATTTTGATGAAAATCAGTCAAAATTTACATTTTTCTCAAAATCTTAAGCTAATACTTAATTATTAAACGATTTCAGAAAAAATAGCCCTCGGGAAGACGTTTCTTTTGAAGCCTGAACTGGTCCTTTTTTTAGCTTTGCCGCACTTCGAGAAATCCATGTTCAAAAATTGTTTTCTTGTTATCGTTGTTGTTTTCTAGCAAACATTGTTTAAATTTTATTGACATTTTAATAACAAGAATTAAAAGTTTGAAATCCAATTTTATTTCAGGGAATTTTTGTTATTGCAGGGCCTCCCCTGAATGGGAAAAATTCCAATACAAAATTGCGGACACCTGCCACTCATCTAAAAGAACCTGTCGTCAAGTTTTATTGAAAATCTAATCTAACCTTTGGGTTTTTGTTTTTCGCACTTTTTAAAAGTACAAAAATTAAAAAACACTAAATTTCTAGCTGAGGAAGCAAATTCTTATTTAGCGAAGTTTTAAGTTATTTCAAAAAAACTTTTGCCTTCGGCGCAATGACTTCATCCACGTGTAACTTCTTTTGATTTCGACTCAGCGTTGCCAATACCAGCGTTTCTTAAATCAATCATTTATCATTACATTTTAAAATTCCACCATATATATACTCGTAAATTTAGACATGTGTTTTGGCTTCTAATGTACATTTTTATCTCTGCCAATTTTGAGTGTATATATCTTATTACTTCGGAAAACTACAGGTTTTCTGACCTGATTTTTCGGAATTCTTGAAAATTCTCACCAACGTATGGAAGCCAAGGCCCCGCTCCCCAGATCTCCCGCCATTGGACATTTTGGACTTTGATGTACAATATTGACGTTCCGTATTTTGGATGAAATATCATTGTGTGCGAAGCGAAAAGCAATACATGTTGTTTCTTTCTCCGGAACAGACGAAAGCAATGTACTACATATGGTATTAATTAAATGCTACAAAACCCCATAAAACGTGTTTATACTGCAAAAAAGTAAATTTCCAGAGAAAACACCAACTTAAAAACACACTAAAAAGCAAAAGCGTAAAATCCTGGCTCTAATTTCGAATTAAAACGAGGATTACTAAAAAAACTTGTTTTGAAACGCGGGCACTGGTGGACAAAATTTAGAAGCGTGGACATGCGGGCATGTGCGGGCGGACGTGGACAAGACCTGCGTGGACAAACGTGGACGTGGACACTGAAAATCTTGTCCACTTCCAACTCTGGTATAGGTGCGGTCGTACGAACGGCCGAACCAGCTTGGCACAGAAATTGCGCTAAATTTAGCGCTTTCCCCAGCAAAGTATAGAGTCTGAACAACAGTGTAGGTAGCAAAGGCTCAAAGGGCATCAATCAGTTAGAATACAGCAAAAAAACGTCAAAAGAAATCAGTTTCACTTCACTTTACCTCTTCATTAGTATGAGCAGCCATCTCAACCCAACCACTATTTCTAGGCGGTTGACTTGTAGAGGGTCCCCCCAGACACCCTTCCAATCGGCTGGACCCCACCCTTGGATCAGGATCCGGGTCCAACCCCCGTCCCAGGCTAACGGTAGCTACAGACTGGCTGGCTTGCGCCCCGTCCACAAAGCTTTTCAAGTCGCTCACAGAGGCGGGCGAGTCGCCGGAAGATAGATCATCCTGTTGCTGTTGGACTGTCCGTCGTAAAGCTGGCACCACAGGTGTTGGCTGGAATTCAGAATCTAAAATAGGAAAAATAAAACCTTTTTTGAAAATCTATCTAAATAAGTCAAATTATATCCTATGTCAATATTGAAACAGCAAAATTTGTTTCCTGAAAACTGACTTCAAAATGTTGCTTACAGACATGTATGTACAGGCAAGCAGTCAAAAAGAATTGGAATAAATTTTTAGATGACAAAAGAATAAAGGCTTAAAAGATTAAGATAAAAGGAGGTAAAAACAAACAATAAATTGTACCTACCTTCACGATGTGGTTGACCGGAATTGGTCGGAGTTAAATGCTCTAATGCTTGTTGTTTGAAATATTTTCTGGACATATTTTCAGTTTCGAATTTTCGCTTTCGGCCTGAACAGAATGAACCATCTAAGATATAAAAATCACAAAATGCATACATAATGAAAATAATTATCAAATTATGCAAGTAAACGACAAATTCTCAAACTGAAAAATCCAAGAACGTCTCCGTCAACTGGTCAATATCAATCCAAACGACAAGTAACATACTTCAAATAATAAAATAAAATATGTATTCTTCCTACAGGGGGGGGGGGAGGTCGGTCGACACATCCAAACAATCAAACAAGGTTGAGGTTCACTCAAAAAGCTTTACACAAAATCTAACCCTAAAATACCCCATACCCCCAGAAGAAGCCAGTCCACCAAAAAAGTAAATCTTAAATCTTTTACCCCCAAAAGCCTGTGACGCAGATCCGCTAGGCGAGATTTGCATAGCGTCCAGAACAGTGGTTGCATCGAAGGACTGCTGGGCGGTCAAGGCCGGGGTCGGGACTGAGCTCTGGTTGTCATGCTGTCCCTGGTGGGTTGGGTCCCCATCCTGTGGGGGGTTTCTGTGGGTCTCGGAGGGGAACATGGAGGAAAGGCAGTCACTGGCAGTGGTTCGTCGTCGGTGGGGGTTCCCCTGAGCGGGAGTGGAATTGAGGCGGGGTTGGGGCTCAGCCATCGGGGCGGGAGAGGTAAGAGGGGGGTTTTCGGACTCCAGATTTCCTCCTGAAAAACCGACCAATCCAAGGGTTCCGTCCAGGGCTGACAGGCGGTCAAAGGCCTGAAAAATAAAATTTCAGTCAAAAAAATTCGGAAGATTTTAAATTTTAGTGATTCAAAACTTTTTGATTCAGTTGAAATAAATTTCCCAGAATTACGCTAAAGTCAAGATGTCGAGCACTCCAACAATTTGAAGATGACAAAATTGCAAAAAAAGGATTTGAGAATGGAAATGAAATTGTAATTTTCAGTCCTATACGAAAACTTCAATCGAGAATTCACCACCAAAGAGCCGGTTTCTGGATACTCTTCCGGATTTTGCGAAATATTCAAACCTCTGTCAAAGAAATCCAATTGTCGCCCCAGCACCTATTAAAAATTGACACTAAGTCGAGATAAGAGCACACGACTTTTCTGATTAACGCTCCTATCGCTCTGCAAGTTGAGTTTACCGAGGCATTGGATCAAATAAACCAAATCCCGAGAAACTTAATTCAAACTGTTAAGACATATACCTTCAGAATTCGTGTGGGTTGAATCCCAGTAGTTCGAAGTCTTCGAATGAGTTCGAACTGCTCGATGGTGTAGAGGTCCTCCGCGTGTCGCGTCGCGTGAAGTCGTTCCTCCTCTTTGCGAATCAAGGACACTACTAAAAATAAAAATCCAAAAGTCACTAAAAATTAATAGATCAATTTTAAATTTTAATTAATTAAATGGCGCATAGGACAAGCCAACAGAACATTGGCATGCAAGACCCATTATTATCGAAAATATATACATCCTGTTTGTTGTAATCCTGGTTCGGCAAAATTCAGTGTCTGCATAACAAAAATAACATATATACCATTAATTAATACAATTAATTAATATAATTAATACAATTAATATTGACCCACCTAAATTAATTAATTTCTGATTTCCGGGACAATTGTCGCACCCGCAGTCCGACACGGGCCCCACGGGACTTGCTGGAGGTTCTAGCGAAGACAATTCTGAAATAAGTACGTATACAAGAAAATCAATTCAAATTAAAAACATACAAAAAGCCATAGGTACATAAGACAAACTAAAGAAAGCATTAAAATCTAAAGTATGACTAAACCTCTAAACCATTAGGTTTATACTCACACAAATATCCGTCTGATAATAAAGAATGCAAAAATACACACTTAATCTACATACATGTCCATAATCTACTACCAAAAAGACCAAAAACAACTTCAAAACTGTTACACTAGTAACAAAAATGCCCTAACGGTCATTGCTAAAGGGGAGAATAGGGAAATGCTGCTAAAGCGGAAAAATGCCAATAGTTTCGTGCAGATTAATGTCTACTCAGCGCCTAAAATGATTGAAACCAGTTTTTGGCGCAGAATAGGGAATCTAGCCAGCGCCTAAAATGATTGAAACCAGCTCTTTGGTGCAGAATAGGGAAGCTAGTCAGCGCCTAAAATGATTGAAACCAGCGTCTGGGGTAGAATAGGCGCCTCTCGCCATCCACCCTATTCGCGTGAAGTGCTCAGATAACACAATCACAATGGCGTGAGTTACATACATTGGTTTGAGAAGGCTTATGAGATACGTAACTTGTGAGTCGAAATGATAAAGTAATTCCGCACAAGGAGCTGTCTGCTGGGCTGAACACGTGATGGTGTCATGTAATGTGGCCTCCGCTGTGACTGAATGAAATGAATATGAAACAGTCGCTATGAAAAAAATTAGTTACCGCGCCCCTGTAGTAAAATACGTCTACGTACTGTATGTACATAAACGCATTTGGCTTCGTCAAGTCCACTCAAATTCTCCACCACGATAGCGTATATAGCACATACAATACATAAACGTGTAAGTATATTTAACATAATAAATTTTGTTCCATGATAAATTTTGTTCAACCTCCTGAGCAACATGTGCAAACCAAGGTTAGCATAATGCGTGAGTTCATACACTCAGCTGTACGCAAATAATTGTACGACACCTGGCATTGTTTGTGATTACGCATCATCCCTCTACCTAAAGTAAACTGGTTTTTTCGAACTTCACGAGGAACTGCTGGTGCACTTACACGCACACTTACACACAGCCTATGTGACACAGGTATCCACGCAAATGTCAAGTGCTTATTTGCTAAGTTCATTCTACGATAATTCTTCGAGTTCACGCGAATAGGGTGGATGGCGAGAGGCGCCTATTCTACCCCAGACGCTGGTTTCAATCATTTTAGGCGCTGACTAGCTTCCCTATTCTGCACCAAAGAGCTGGTTTCAATCATTTTAGGCGCTGGCTAGATTCCCTATTCTGCGCCAAAAACTGGTTTCAATCATTTTAGGCGCTGAGTAGACATTAATCTGCACGAAACTATTGGCATTTTTCCGCTTTAGCAGCATTTCCCTATTCTCCCCTTTAGCAATGACCGTTAGGGCATTTTTGTTACTAGTTTCTTGTATTTTTCCGCTGTAGACCACATACGGATTACTTTTCGACTTTAATAAGCAACCGGCATTTTCACGGTTAAGATGTGTGTAGCAATGTCGGGGTTAGGACAAAAACCAAAATTCTTTTATTAGGACCTTTTATGCAAAGTTGTGCCCACAAAAGCGAGTGTTTAACGCAATTTTCTGAATGGCTGACGATGTGCGGGGGGAGTAGCGGCACCGCGTGGGGTAGGATAGAAATCAAAATAGCAGCCTGTTTTAATAGCACTTTTTTTGCAAATTTGAGACCGTAAAACCGCGGGTTTAGCGCAGTTTTCTGAATGGCTGGCTGATGATGTGCCGAGGGGGGGGGGGGGTGGGGGCAGGGCAGCGGCTCCGCGTGGGGACACAGAGATTTAAATAGCAGGCTCTTATATGCGAATTTGTGAACGCAAATTAGTGTTTAATGCAATTCTCTGATCGGATGCCGATATTTGGGGGGGGGGAAAGCAGCGGCGCCGCGTGGGGACACAGAGATGTTAATAGCAGGCTCTTATATGCGAATTTGAGAAGGCAAATGAGTGTTTAGCGCAATTTTCTGAATGGCTGATGATGTGCGGAAGGGGGGGGGGGGGTAGCAGCGGCGCGTGGAGAACGATAGAAATCTAAATAGCAGGCTCTTTTATGCGAATTTGGAACGCAAATGAGTGTTTAACGCAATTTTCTGAATGGCTGATGATGTGCGGTTAGCCACTTTTGAAAAAATCTATTTTTGACCAGTCCGGACCCTGGTCAGGGCGCCACAGGCCGCTGGGGCCACTTCGGAGAGGTCCTCAAATGACAAAAAATGTTCGCCTCACCAAGGGCTTTCATTTGATACCATTCTTGGCCACTTTTGGAAAAATCGATTTTTGACCATTTTGGACCGGTCCGGACCCTGGTCAGGGCGCCACAGGCCGCTGGTGCCACTTTGGAGGGGTCCTCAAATGACAAAAAATGTTCGCCTCACCAAGGGCTTTCATTTGATACCATTCTTGGCCACTTTTGGAAAAATCGATTTTTGACCATTTTGGACCGGTCCGGACCCTGGTCAGGGCGCCACAGGCCGCTGGGGCCACTTTGGAGGGGTCCTCCAATGAGAAAAATGTTTGCCTCACCAAGTGCTTTCATTTGATACCAAACATGGAAATTTTTTAAAAAATCGAATTTCGACCACTCCGGACCCTGGTCAGGGCGCCACAGGCCGCTGGGGCCACTTTGGAGGGGTCCTCCAAAGAGAAAAATGTTTGCCTCACCAAGGGCTTTCATTTGATACCAAACTTGGCCACTTTTGGAAAAATCGATTTTTGACCAGTCCAGACCCTGGTCAGGGCGCCACAGGCCACTGGGACCACTTTGGAGGGGTCCTCCAATGAGAAAAAATGTTCGCCTCACCAAGGGCTTTCATTTGATACCAAAGTCGGAAATTTTTTAAAAAATCGATTTTTGACCAGTCCGGACCCTGGTCAGGGCGCCACAGGCTGCTGGGGCCACTTTGGAGGGGTCCTCCAATGAGAAAAAATGTTCGCCTCACCAAGGGCTTTCATTTGATACCAAAGTCGGAAAAAAAATGATTTGACATCACCCCTTTGGCCTCTCTCCAAAGTCGGAAATTTTTAAAAAATCGATTTTTGACCACTCCGGACCCTGGTCAGGGCGCCACAGGCCGCTGGGGCCACTTTGGAGGGCCCAACCGCCCACCAAGCAAACCACAGGCCCTTTTGGAAAAATCGATTTCGACCAGGACCGTCCGGACCCGGTCAGGCGCCACAGGCCGCGGGGCCACTTTGGAGGGGCCCCAACAAAAAATCCCTCACCAAGCTCCCCCCCCTCCACCTCCACCCCACCACCCCCCTCCAAAAAAATCGCCTCACCAGCTCATAACCACCCCCTTTTAAAATCGAATTTCGACCACTCCGGACCCTGGTCAGGGCGCCACAGGCCGCTGGGGCCACTTTGGAGGGGTCCTCCAATGACAAAAAATGTTCATCTCACCAAGGGCTTTCATTTGATACCAAACTTGGCCACTTTTAGAAAAATCGATTTTTGGCCATTTTGGGCATGGTCCACGGTCCGGACCCCTGGCCAGGGCGCCACATGGGTCTGGCCGGTATCTACTATAGCCCACGTGGTAGTGCTCCCGCAGCCCACCCCACACTCCCAATATGAAAGCTGTACCTGCAGCGGATCTTTCTATGGAAGAGGTTAAAGTTGGACCTGCGACACGGTAGGGGCCCACCTCCATCAGGGTGCCCCCCAGCCCAACGGATAGGTGCTACAGCAAAACTAATGGGCCATTTAGATTCACCATATAGGGGTTCCTATTCGAATACGAAACCTCAGCCCAGCAGCTCTTATGTATAGGGCTGCCTACTCCGTAGGCCCAGACCCCCCCTTTTACACGTTAACTAGTGACCACTGGCCAGGGCGCCACAGACCACCAAACAGCACCATCTCGTTTCCCGGAGATCTTCACCTTGGGGCGATGCTATAACCCCAATATGAGTACCTGGCTTTGAGCCTTGCTCTCTGTAGACCGGCTAATAAATTTTCGGACTTAGTTTTTTTCCGGGGGGGTCAAAAATCGCAAAATCCTAGGAGTACACAGACCTATGGGGGGGTCCTACGGCGAAAAGAAAAATTCGCCCTGAATTGCGGGGGATTCTATCCACAAAAATAGCAAAACTTTATAGAAATTTTAAGTCCTCCGACCTCTAGGGTGGGGGTAAAAAAAAAATGGAGAAAAAGTACAAGCTGCCAAAGCACCTAATTTGCATATCTCGAGATTGGCTTGACCGATTCGGCTCAAATTTTCACAGCATGTACCCCTGCCCATAAGCTCTTCACACACCGAGTTTGAGCCCGATCGGTCCACTCCTCCGTGACTTATTAAAAAAACAGACTCCAAAAAACCGCAAACTCCCTTAATTTCCCTATTCTAGGTAGTGCGCTGACGCGCACTACCTGATTACCACTATACCGTATGTACCCTGCTTTATTGACAGCCGTTTTGAGGACTTCAAGGAGATAGTGCTGGGAATTGAGGTCCCTTGAAGCCCAGACACCCTGGCGCCTTTGGCTGATGATTTATGACGTGGCGCCCCGCCAATGGGATTCAGGAGGGCGGGGACTACCGGAGGGGTACCTCCCGAGCTCTCACCCAGGGAGTCCCCCGAAACCGCGCCCCCGGCCCTCGAAAAACTGCCCTCCAAATGCTTCAACCAATCAGAGGCGTCCGGCATGTCAACTGACTCGGAGTTGCCAACCCAGAGCTCGGCTTCGTCCAAAATCTCCCCCGACGGTGCCACTACGGGTTTTCGAAGGGGGGACAGGTTGGGTCTTAGGTCCGGTGCTGAAGTGACATCGTTGCTGCCAGAAGGTCCGGCCTCTGACGGTTGCTGGTAGTCAAGATCCGAAATACCTAAAAGCCAGAAAAATAGTCATTAATACAGTCTGTGTATTATACTTGTTTAGGTACTTGCTTAGGTAGAAAACCAGTGGCTTATCCTAGCATGATCCTCAGTTCCGCCGCACATCTTTTCTTGAACTCGTCCAGCGTGGTGGCAAAGGTGGTTTCATTGTCGAGCTGGTTCCAGAGCCGGGAAAAGCCGGGGGGGGAGGTAGGAGTGGAGGTGGGAGGACGTTCGATTTTTGGGGATGTTCAACGATCGGAGGTTAAGTGCCTCACTAGTCCGTGTTGTCCGCTGTTGTACACTTAGAAAACTGGGTCGGATGGCGCGTGATACAGCCGCGGGAGCCGTCCCGTCCATGACCTGGCTTCTTCCTAGGCAAAAATTTCTGGGGGGGGAAGTCTGGGGGGGAAGAAAAATTTTTGAAAAAATGCCTAAAAATAGCTATTTTTTTGCTGCTGAGCTAAAAAATTAACTATTTTTAACTTAAATTTAAGCTTAAAATAGCTAAAAAATGCTTAAAATGGGCAAAAATCCGGCGAAGCCGGAAAAATTTTTCAAAATTTGCCCTCAAAACCCTATTTTTCCGGGCACTTTAGGGTGGGGGGGGGGTTCTGGGGGGGAGGCCCGAATCCTGGGGGGGGGGAGCGATTCTGGGGGGGGCGACCCAAGTCTGGGGGGGGAACGAATTTCTGGGGGGGGGGGGGGCCACTCCTGTAGGAAAAAGCCAAACGGTAGAGCTGACACAGGCCAGAAACGTTTCTGCGGAGGCCCAGTGGATCCAGTCTGTGGACTAGGCTAGGAAAAAGCCGTACAGCACGATCTTGGAGACGATCCATTAGGGCAAGCAATTCCTCTGGAGCGTTAACAAATACCGGGCATCCATACTCGATGATAGGCCTGATCGTTGTAACGTATACTCGGTATGTGTATACGTGCATTAAATTAATAAAATTAAAATTAAATAAAATATACCCGTGTATTAAAATTCAAGAAGAGAGTTAGTATAATACTGAATTGATAAATTTGAGATTTCACTGGAACATTGCCAACCAGAAAAAATTGCGGTCCGCACTCACACAAAACGGGTCTACGTTTGAATGCTGGGAAATGCAAGCTTTGAAATTAAGCTTTGCCATTGGCTACTCTATTTAGCCCATCACTGGCTGGGTAGTCTTAGCTTCGCTAGAGTTTAGCTCACAGTCACAGCTTGACATAGTAGTATCTCATCTTCCGCTTAGCTAATAGGGTGGGGATCAAGTTACAGTTTTCACTTGTTACAGATAGAAACAGATGTTACAGTTTTTTTACATTTCGCAGTAAACACCAGAAATGGGTTTTCGGCTTTTCCCCACTGCCTTCAGGAAAAACAGCAGAGATTTTTCGAAGTTGAAAATTTTTTGAAAACAGCGATGAAACCAGAATTTTGCGAAGATATACATTTGAGTTTCTGAAAAATTCTACAAAAAACTCCCAGAATGGTCTAGGTTTGATGCTTATATATAATTTTAAAATGAGATTTAAAAACTTGGGTAAATTTGTTGAAATTTTCTAATTCAGCCAGACGGCATTAAGGACTTACCGGAAGCAATCTTAGAAACAGGCGTTCTAGCCCTGCATCGTTTACAGCGTTTGATGTACTTGGCGACCAAGGCCCGCGGTATCATGTGGAAAATCGCACGCAGGTTTCGTTCCAGCGTATGGCGACCCGGATGTCCAGCGTTGTCATGATATTCCTTCAAAACCTGCAATCAAAGTTGGACATGTTCATGTAAATGCTAGAAAAAGTGACTTTCTCCTATATGGAACCTAACCTGAAGACCTGTTGTCTTCATGACTGCAGGCAGGACTGCAAAGTGTCTTTCATTATTTCTTTATGAGATTAATGGGCTGGTATTCTGCAAAAAATAATTCAAATAAATCATAATAATAATAATTCACATTCAAAAATAATCGCCAATGTACATAATATCCTTCAAATAAAATAGCAAGCATTCTTAGTAATCAACTACAATACTCACTGCCCTGATCACGTATCTGGCTAATTTTTAGGTGATTTTGTAGGGGCCTCATTAAAAATCCGTAAGAAGTTTTGAAAATTTAGGGTAAAAATGGTATATACGTAACATTTAACAATTTGTGGGGTTCTGGGGGGAAACGGAGTTTATGAGGACACCAGTTTATGGGGATAGAATGGAACACCGACGGTATAATTTTATTAATTTCACCTAGATTTCACTAGGTTATAATTAAATTTGAATTTTAAGCCTTACATCAAGCGCATCTTCCTGGCAAATCACAAATTTTCCGGTCGCCCGGGCCTGAATCAATTCCCGGTCCTCCGAAAACACCATCACGAAATTGTCCCGAATTCGTTTTTCATCGCCCACAGGCAACATTTCATTCTTTTCCCCATCAGCCAATTTCAGAGTTTCCTTCATCAAATGATAGGTCTCAGCCGTAGGAAAATCATATTTCCTGGTTAGCTTGAGATCATCGAAAATATCCATGGTTTAGAAGGCAGACAACCCCAAAATGAATTTATTCAACTAAAATAACAGACGACAATTTATAAGCAAGACAGAATAAGTATATAAACCTGTAATTTTTTAGGATTTTAATAGTGTCAGAGTGCGGAAACTTGGGGGAGGGGGCAAGCCCACGGTATAAATATACCTAGACGAAATTTTATCGGAACATTCCCGGATTAATTCCATTCCAATTTGAATCAGCGACAAGGCTTAGAAGAACCAAGGTGGATTTAATGCTTAAGCGAAGCAAAGGAAATGAAAAGAAGCGGAAGTTAGAAATTAGAATTAGAAATTTCTGACCGAAGAACGGAGCAAGAGGATAAGGGATGTAGAAAACAAATTTTTTACACTGTCAAAACTAAATTTGGAAAAGGGGGTTTGATCTGACCACTGCTGCAAACGGTTTCACTGGACTCTCAGAATTTAGTGAGCCATCAAGGCCAGGCCCGCACCCAGGATTTTGAAAAGGGGGGGGTCCAAGGTAAAACGCAACGGGGGGTCTGGGGGGCGGAGCCCCCCAGAAGTTGAAGAATTTTTGCATTTTTGCCAAAAAACAGTACATTGGACGTTTATTTCTTGCAAAAAGTGAATTATCGCGCCGAAGGCGCGATAATTTTTTTAAAATAGCTGTTTTTGCCATAAAAATGGCAAAAATTTTCCATTTTGTCATCCCAAAAGGGGGGGGGTCTAGACCCCTTGAACCCCCCCCCCCTGGGGGCGGCCTTGATCAAGGCAAGGCTTACCTACCATTACAGAAATGAATACACCACTGAAAGCGTGTTCTTACAAGAGTAAGAGCTAACCCTACTGAACTAAATGAACACTCTTCGAATTTCTAACTGCATGCTAAGCAGAGATGGAACCGGGTCACCGGGTCAGTTCGGGTCACTTTTTAGACCGGGTCACCGGGTCAAGGGCTTCGACCCGGTCTTGACCCGGTTTTATGAACTTACCTCAAATATCTGAAATTTTTGGCTTACCAAGCTAAAATTTTAGCTTAAATTTTTGTTCAATGCACAATATTAATTTGGTTTTTTCTTGCATTTTGAGCGTTTTCGCAGCTTGAGGTTATATTTGAATCTGTCCGTCTCTGGCAGATTATTGTTTAGCTTTATCAGTTTCATGATTATTGTATAAATCTATTTAGTACTGCATGGTTTGCAGATTATTTTCGCAACCAAGGTAAATGTTGAATATAAGCGTACAATTAAATTTAATTTAACGTAATACATAAGAAAAACCAAATTCTTAAAGTACTCCGTGTTTTTGGACAAGCACTTATATTAGACCCTGCAAAATTTCGCAGACGGATAAATTATTGGTTTTGCCAAGTCATTTCTGCATAAATTTAGAAAATGCTGCAGTTACTATTACCTAAATACATTTTAAAAAAGCTAGTGCAAACATGTCGTAATTTATTTATTTTGGGGTGGTGACGTAACATGGAAGCCAAAAGTTTAGCGTTCTTAGGCAGAATTAAAATTTTTTGCAGATTTTGGAATTTTCTGGAAAACTGGGTCACCGGGCCACCGGGTCAAGCCTAAGTGACCCGGTTCCATCACTGATGCTATGTAAGTCAGTAGTTCTAGCTTTCTGTTCAGCGCTGTCTCCACCAGAGAAAGTTTTGAAAAATTGGAAAACTTGAAAAATTGGACCCGGATCCAATTCTACTACAAGACTGCTCAACAGACCGGGACGATCTCAAGGCTAAACGCAATGTTGAAACAAAAAACAGATGTTTTTCCAACTGCAAAAAGGTCTCATGACGATGTGGGGGAGTGTTTCTCCTAAGATTCTCAGTTCAAGATTTGAGGGACCGATCAACGACACACTCTTAGGGTGGACTGCATCAAAAGTTAGAGTTTAAGAATAGTAGGAGAATAGCTCAGGTTATAGTTATTCTTGAGCTATTCTTCTGCTATTCTGGACCGATTATTTCGCTGCACAACTCGGAGTTTGCTGGAGAATAACTATCCTCGAGAATAACAAAGGAATAACTTTTATTCCAAGGATATCACGTGCAGCTGAAGTTGGCCAATGAAAATCCACAACTTCATTCGTAAATATGAAAGAACATCAGTGGAATAGCTGGAGAATAAGGTTATGCTCCTGTTTTTCCTGATCTATATTTCTTTCTAATGTAGATTACAAATTTGTAACAGCAAATTTGTGTGTTCAATTGTTGTTTCAATTGTTCAAGTGTTTCAACCCTCAATGGTTTCCAAATTTTATTTTTCACCATAGACACGAGTTAATAAAAATAACAGCTTGCATTTTTTAAAGGTTTAAAATTTTTAAATATTTTGAAATTCGCCATTATTCGCTCAAATGTTTACAAAACTCAAATTTTAGCCTGTCGGAATTGGAAACGCTGCTATAATTTCTGCAATACTACGATAAACAATGCCAAACGACGTTATTCTCGAGCTAAACCTTTTCCGATCACGGAATAACTCAAGAATAAATTTGGCTAATTTATTCCTGAGCTAAGCTCGAGGTTAGCAAATTTTAGTTTGGTGCTGTGGAATAGCATCAAAATAAGAAATATTCCTTTGCAATTCTAGAGTTATTATTATTCCTGTGTTATTCTGTCTTGGTGCAGTCCACGGTTAGAAATGTTAGAGTAGAAACTACAGGAATCACTTTTGCAGATGATAAATACAAAAGCTTTTGTAGAAAATACAGGTTATGTCTTGTAATTTCTACAGGACATCGTTGGTAGTTTTTACTGGACATACTTTGGCAAAATTGGTTACAAGTTAGACTAGTATGCAATACAAATGAAACCTGTAGTTTTCACTGGTTTACAGGGTTACTCTACAGGAAAGTACTCGATATGCTGATAACGCAAACAGAGTATGTAAGGGCGACAGGTATCAAAACAGGGTGTATAAGGGCGACAGGTATCATAATTTTTGAAATCTGAAATTTTTGAATTTTTCAAATTTTCAGTCTTTCAACACCCCGTGGGTGAATTTTTTGTAACGGCCGATCCCTGCCGAAAATATTTGGGAGCGGCCGCCCCCCACACCTGCCCCCATTTTTGAAATAACAGGTCGCTCCAGTAAAACTTACAGGTTTTGTCTTGTAAAACTACAGGTTTGGTAGCTGATTTAGGTTTCTTTAGTACTTTCTACAGGAAACTCCTGTAATACAAACTACAGGTTTCCTTAGTATTTAATACAGGAAATTCCTGTAATTCTTACTATTCGAGAGGCCGGTAAAAAATTCAAGTTACTTTTGTGGAGAATACAGGAAGCTCTGCTAGTAACTGACTGCACAGAAGCACTTTTGTAGAAAATTACAAGAATTCCTGTAATATCTACAGGAGTCTTTTTAAGAGTGCACAGCCCTCAAAATTGAAAACCGAACTTTAAGGGCCCCGGGGGCCAGTGGGGTCCGGGCCCGGCCATTAAATGTCTTTCAATTAAATTAAGTGTAATCTCAGAATTTATTAACGCTGCTACTAACATTTAATTTCTGGGTCAACGAACTTTGAGAATGGCCCGTGACATCACAAATTTGAAAGCGTAGAATCGGGAATGGACCAGATAATCAATTAGTATGACACCGGTAAAATGTAAACAACTTCCAGGATATTCATTGAGCCAAAAACTAATTTTTTTCCTGATTAAGAGCACTAGCAATTTTTCCGGTTTTTTCAGAAAAAGCAATTTTTCCGGTTTTTCGAAACGGACACTACCACTAACGACGGAAGTTTGGTCCAAATCAGATAAATTTGGCATACAAACTAAATTCAACTCGAAAATCCCAACAATTCAATCAGGAAAACGGCACGAACGTTGCTGCACAGTTCTTTGCAACCCGGATATCCAGTAATGTACCGAAGGCGATCCAATTAACATGCATGAAACACGTCCAACTTAGACGCAGGCTGCCTGATACTACAATCTTCTCTTATCACTATTATGCACTCTTGGCGGGCTCTGTTTCAAGAAAGGGTTGACTAGAGTAATTAGGATTAACTCGATCCTTTTCATAAGAGTTAAAGGAGGGAAGACCAGCTTGAGCGGAGTTAAGGGGGGGGTCACTTTTTGCCAATTTTTCGACATCTCCGATTTTGCTCATTTTCACATATTTTGTAGTCCCCATGGGTCCGCGAAACAAGAAATTTTGCGAAATAATGCTTATATCGTTCTGTACAGGCCCTCAAGGGTGACCTGGACATGTGTTAAGCATAGGAAAATGAAAAAGTTAGGTTAAAAAGTTTGTGGCAGAAAAATTTTTCGCTGTATAAGAGTCAGAGCTCTGAAACCTTTTCAGAACCATTAAGGACATATTGTTGTAGAGTGCAGTTATCTCCTCTGAACCGATTCTGTCCAGTATTGGATTTTTGGCGAATTTTAAAGTCAGAATTTTGGAAAATCGGCCATTTTTGGACCATGAAAAACAGGACCTACGGTACTCTTTTGCTTTTCCTGAACGATTGGCAAAAGCTACAGAACGGGCCAATAGATAGCTGCACTCTACGCATAAAACCACGTCTTATGAAAGTACTAGCATGTTTCTATCATCTACAGTAAGCTCAAAAAGCTTGCCACAAAAACAGCAAAATTTGCTAAAAATGGCCATTTTTCATAATTTTCACATTCTTTTGATAATTTCTCACTCATTATGTGGTAAAAAATCACCAAACTTGGCAAATTAATTAATATATCTATGTCTGTCACATTATGTGGCCAAAACAAATGCGTCAATATTGAACATGCTACTGTGGCGGCACCTTTGATCTTTATAGGTGAAAAATGTCAATTTTAAAATTTTTCCAAATATAGACAAAATGGGTATCAATCGATAGCTAATGGAACGAGGAGCAACTTTTCTCATACAACTATGGGTCTAAAATGTTGTCTGTGCAAGATAAAACGAGTTAAAGTTATACTAGACAGTCCTGCAAGGTTAGGTCAGTGCAGCAGTCAAACATGCATTATGAACGCCTGGATAGCTGGCCTTGAGCCACGTCTGCACTTAAATATTACCTTAGTAAAGGCTTTAATTTGGTGTATCGGTGAACCCTGTTTTCGGTCGCGTTTGGTCTCCACCTGACCTTGCAGGGCTCATCACAATTTTAACCATACCCTGCTTAACTATTTTTTACGGATTTAGGTGGATGTAAGTGCGTCATCAGAATTATGTTAATATGCCAAAAACCTATATAAGGTTCCTGAACTACCCAAAATGAAGCAAACACGCAGCAATAGGAAGTGGTTTACTCAGTAGTAACAGCAGACAATGCATAGAAAACAAGTTTCACTAAACGACATAACATATAAAATATCCAGTAATCCAACCAGCAAGTATATACATGATACAGTACAGATAAAAGTGAACAGTACATAAGAGTACAAATACTGTCATAAAAAATTCTTCAGTCAGTAAATCCCATAGTTGGTAGAAAATGATAGCAGCTTCCGAATAAGAAAAGGTCCCAAAAAAGTCCAGAATTTTATCCAGAGTCCAAATCCAAAAATTAAGTATTAGGATCATCGTAAAATCGCTGCTCATCTTCTTCGTCATCATCATCGTTAAGCCCTGCCATCGAATGATGTTGCGATCTAGTGATATCCTGATTTGAAGTGATTTCCTGAGCATTATTCCGCTGAACTAGTCGGGAAAGTTCAGCTGACACGGGTTGTTGCAAAGGAGTTTCAGAAAGCACGGCGCCAGATTTGGAGACCTGAAACAAACAATTTCATAGCATACAAAACAGCAAATCAGCTTCCCAAATGAGCAAATTTAATGCAAAATGAGTATACACTAAACCGGCGGCTCCCTCTGGGCGGCGGGTTGCTCGGAAGGAGCTACCAGAGTAGTTGACCAATCCAACTAATAAAAGCAGTTGTCCAGCGGTCTATGTCAAATTGACTTTTAAAATAAATAGAGTTAAAGTAAATCTATATTTCCATAAAGCAGCTGTTAACATGGGCTCAATCTGTTGGTTACGTTCATGAAGAAATAATGAAAAACGCCTGCCTGCAGTCACTGAGGCAAAGCCTTAGTCCGAAACAGCCCGCGCCTAAACATTATTAAACTTCATTTAACTTAAGATGAATGAAACTAAGGAAATGGAAAAATTTAAAATAAAAAAAAGGAAAACAGCTTCAAAAAACTTGACACTAACGCTCTTAGGACCGACCTAAAAACATCAAAATAAATTATACAGTAATCTAAACTCTACAAACTTACACTAATGTTATTGTCAGCAGGACCTTCAACCAAACCGCTCAGTCCAGGGGGTTGACTTGTAGAGGGTCCCCCCAGACACCCTACCAATCCGCTGGACCCCGCCCTCGGGTCAGGATCCGGGTCCAGTCCCCGTCCCAGGCTCACGGTAGCTACAGACTGGCTGGCTTGCGCCCCGTCCACAAAGCTTTTCAAGTCGCTCACAGAGGCGGGCGAATCGCCGGAAGATAGATCATCCTGTTGTTGCTGTTGGCAACCGCCCAGTTTGACGGTCAGTCGTAAAGTTGGCACCGCGGGGGTCGGCTGGAATTCGGAATCTAAAAACCGGCAAAATATAACTATGACACAGAAACGAAACGCATATAACAATTGCAAAAAACTATAAATAATCTTGTTTTCCTCGGTCAGAGTAGTGTGCAGACAAAAATTTGGAAAATGACAGATGAAAGATTTCAACGAAATGAACGAAACATATTGGCATCTAAAAAAGGAGCATTATCTCGCCGTAGAACGGCATACGATAGGGTCAGGTCTTGGTAACTATGGTACAGAAACGGAACGCATATAACAATTGCAAAAAAGAGAAATAATCTTGTTTTCCTCGGTCAGCGTGCAGATAAAGGTTTGAAAATGACAGATGAAAGATTTCAACGAAATGAACAAAACATATTGGCATCTAAAAGGAGCATTATTTCGCCGTAGAACGGCATACGATTGGGTTCAGGTCTTGGCTCAAGGAACTCGGACCAATTTTTTTGCTACTCAAAGCACAAGTGTTTTTGGATCCTATCTCGTCACCCTCCTCAAAATTTCTAAAATAGAACTTAAAATTTTTAGGAAGTTGACCAAATGTGCAAAAAATTGGTTCAACAAAAAAATTGCTTGCCCCTCTCCTCTACTGCAGTTTCACATTAAGCATAAAAAAGAAATTAAAGCAAAAAAATGCACAAAGTGGGTCTCAACCTACCATCACTATGAGGTTGGTCAGATGTGGCGGGAGATAATTGCTCTAATTGTGACTGTTGATGCTGTTTGGAATATTTGCTGGACACAACTTGAGCAAGAGATTTTCGCTTCCGACGGCTTCGGCTAGAGGAAGAACCTAAAAAACAGGAATGAAAAAATTAAAAAACTAAAAAAATACCCAAAGTACTGAAAAAATATCTACAAAACATTTTCTAGAGACACCAACCTCTGTCCCCCAAACCGCCACACTCCAACTACTGTTTAACTAAAAATTAAAAAAGCCACCAAAAAATTGCAAATCCTAAATCTTTTACCCCCAGAAGCCTGTGACCCAGATCCGCTAGGCGAGATTTGCATAGCGTCCAGAACAGTGGTTGCATCGAAAGACTGCTGGGCGGTCAAGGCCGGGGTCGGGACTGAGGTCTGGTTATCATGCAGTCCCTGGTGGGTTGGGTCCCCATCCTGTGGGGGGTTCCTGGGGGTCTCGGAGGGGAACATGGCGGAAAGGCAATCACTGGCAGTGGTTCGTCGTCGGTGGGGGTTCCCCTGAGTGGAGGTGGAATCGAGGCGGGGTTGTGGCTCAGCCACCGAGGCAGAGGTGGTAGGCAGAGGGGTTTCTGGTTCCTGATGGCCTCCTGAGAAACCCGACAATCCAAGGGATCCATCTAGGGCAGACAGGCGATCGAAGGCCTGAAAAATTAATACAAAAATTAATAATAGTAATAATAATAATAATAATAATAATAATAATAATAATAATTCAAATATCCAAACAATCGCGAGGCTAAAAGTCAACTATTGTAAAAAATAAACTGTTTAGAACCTCTCTGGAGGTCATAAAATCGAAAAGCTTAAGATCTAAAAGTTGAAATGCAATTAGGTAAACGA
The DNA here is from genome assembly GCA_030248195.1 of Trissonchulus latispiculum. Classification (NCBI taxonomy): domain Eukaryota; kingdom Metazoa; phylum Nematoda; class Enoplea; order Enoplida; family Ironidae; genus Trissonchulus; species Trissonchulus latispiculum. The sequence goes on along the minus strand of JASAND010000372.1, from coordinate 3,122 downwards.
ACTTGGTAAAGTTCCACTAATTTATTGTCTTGTCTTCAGTTGAGATGGAGCAGACTTTTCATATAAACGGAAAAAGTTTTTAACCGTCTTACAGTTATTGCAAGGCAGCTGACTCGAAATTAATTGAATTCGTTTTATCGGGAAGGGTCACCTGTGAGGGAAAAGTCTCACATTTGGTACCAAATACAGGATAATTCAAGTCTTACCAACTTAATCACAACTGCAAATGTAGCACATACCTTCAGAATTCGTGTGGGTTCAATACCCGTGGTTCGAAGTCGTCGAATGAGTTCGAACTGCTCGATGGTGTAGAGGTCTTCGCTGTACTTCATCATGTGAAGACGTTCCTCCTCTTTGCGAATCAAGGACACAACTAAAACAATTAATAAGTTCAACTAATCAATCACCAATCAGCTTCAATATTACTTTGCGTTGGGTTGTTGTGTTAGCCCCCTGCCCCCTAGGGAAGAGAAAGCGGTTGTGGGGATAAAAACCAACTGGATTTGTCCTACAGAGAGTGGAGGCGCCCCCCACACCAGACTCAGATCGCCCTCCCCAGATTTCCCCCAAGAAATCAGTCCCCCTAGACCGGGGACCTCAAATAATATACATATACGACTTCAAAAACACCCAGATTCTCCCCCCTCTCCTCCTCAGAAATCATGGCCTGGGAAAAAGCTAGGCCACGGACATTTAGCAAAGAATTACCAATACAGTAAAATTCAAAAATTAGCAGTTTTTGGGCTTAAGATCAGCGCATATATATATATATATATATATATATATATATATATATATATATATATATATATATATATGTACAAGTCCATAAATTATCTCTCTTTAATCAATTACGCTATCGAAGCTAACCTTCCACAACGTCTCGTTCATAATACAACGAACGTTGTCATATTGTAATTAATTAATTATATAATTACCTAAGTTAATTAATTTCTGATTTCCTGGACAATTATCACAACCGCAGTCGGAAAGGTGGTCAACAGTTGGACTTTCGGCTGGCGGCTCCTCCGAAGACAATTCTGAAATCAGAAAAGAGTACGTCGTCTCGTCACTGCTAGAGCTTACGAAAACAAAAATCTTAAACGTGAATCACTTATTGATATACGTTATACTGTATAATCTTACTAATATATAAAAATAATATTACGTAATATTAAAAATTGCATAGTATATACCTACCAGCAACACACATATATACAATATAACGAGGCCGAAAGGTCAACTAGGCAAGGCACACGAATGACGTTTGACAAGATGAAAACCACCGTTAGTATAGTATATAACCTTGAGTAAGAGCAACAACAACATACCCTGTTTAATGGATACACTCGAGGGGTTCTGTCTCCAAGGGCTGCGACGCAGCACGTGAGCTCGACTTCACCCGGACACCAGACCCGCCGAGGCCATTCGATTGCTGCAGGGGTGCCGTCTCAAAGCTGACAGGAAGTCCCACAGGAGGTGGAGGCGACCCTCCTGCGGGCTCCCCACCAAAGTGCTCCCCTGGAGCGCCCGAAAAATTGCCCTCAAAATGCTTCAACCAATCAGGGGCGTCCGTCATATCGGCAGACTCGGAGCCGCCCCACAGTTCAGATTCGTCCAAAATCTCCCCGGAAGGCGCCACCAAATGGTTGCCCGCCAGGCTCGAAAAGGAGGAGGAGTGAGCTAAACCTTCCTGTACTGCACCCACCGCATCGGCGGCGGTGCTTCAGAAGGTCCGGCCTGCGGCTGCTGTGGATAGTCCAGTTCCGAAATGCCTAAAAAATAGAAACGTTTAGAATAAATCAAAGAGATAAAATATAGCGCAATATTCTTTCACAGGAAATTTACAATTTCATAGAGACCAAGGCAAACTATGTACTGTAATTACAGTTTCTACCAGAGATATACAAAACACAATACATCATACCAGGAGCCTATTCAATAAAGGGCAAAAAGAGAAAAAGTCTACCTTGATTAGATTTAAACAAAGAAGAGTTAGTTTTAACTCTACTCTACTCCCTTCGTGCAAAGATTTCAACTCAGCCCATTCAATCATATCATTTTTCACTTGCATAATAATAGCATAAGATTAATCTCACGTACGTAGCAGTTATGCAATAATCTTTGATGTAATTTATTAAGTAACCACCACCACTTTAATTCATTCAGAATTTAAACTTAAATCTCGGTGAGTTTTTTAAATAATTATATATATACAAGCACTAAGTAATAATTAGTTTAAATATATACATAATCTAGTTTCACCACCCATATGAAAGGTTAAAGTTAATATCGATGAACGCATCGCACATACCTATATATTTCAAATTCAGGTTATAGGCTAAGTCAAAGCTGCGAAGAGCAAGAGACTGATCTCAGAAGAAAAGTTAACATATACAATTATTTACGTTCGGTATTTGTACGTATTTATATTTCTAAAGAAAGACCTTCGTAGTCATTCATTACCAAACTCTTACCGGAAAGTCTAGTATCTACCGGTCTAGTTCTACTGCAGACAGTACATCGTTTGATGTACTTTTCGATGAGGGACCGTGGGAAGGTATGAAAGGCGTCGCGCAGGGCACGCTCCAGGGCATTGCGACCCGGATGCCCCGCGTTGTCATGATAGGCCCTCAGAACCTGGAAGGGAAACACACAACAACCATACGGACCTTCTTTGCTACCTGGGCTTATTCTACTGGGGGGGCATAAACACCCTTCCCCCCCAAAAATCGTTCCCCCCAAAAAAGTGGGTGCCCCTTTTTGGTACCAACTTTTGCCCTGAAAAAAATCGCTCCAGAGAGCCAAATTTTCAAAAGAATTTCCGGCTCCGCCGGAATATTTTTAGTCGATTTTTGCCTGTTCAAACCTAAATCCGCTTATTTTTGGCAATTGCTATAAAAATAGAGCAATTTTTAGCACGGTTTTTAGAAAAATTTTGAAAAATTTTCGCCCCCCCAACATGACTCGCCCCCGAGGGCCCCCAAGAGCCCCCCAAGAAAAAAATCCCTAGAATAAGACTAAGCCACGCAAAACTACGTACATAACCCTAGTACAGTACTAAATGACAACAGAAAACCTTGAGCAAATCGTGTGATCGGCAAAATGCGACGGGACGAATT
>JASAND010000371.1:0-31460 GCA_030248195.1 Trissonchulus latispiculum | reverse complement strand
AACTTTTTCATGCGACTGCAAGGAGCATTTTTCCTACTTGTATATATATTAATGGTATTAATTAATGTATATACCTATATTATAACAAGTAACAAAAATGCTCCGCACAAAAGAGGATAATATGTGTGTGCTGGCTGTATCGTATATATATATATATATATATATATATATCCTTTAAATATATAATAAATATAAATAGGTATATATATCCTTTAAATTCCGGTTGAAGAAGTAAAGACAAGAGTTTCATGGGCACGTGACGTTATTTGGCACAGCAAATATTGGTGGATGGTTCCATGTCAAAAGTTGCTCAGCTCACTTAGGGCTTTCATTTGATACCAAATTTGACCACTTTTGAAAACTTTCATTTTTGACCGAAAATCGCCTAAGTCCCCACCCCACCCCACCACAGCACTCTACAGCCACTTTGAGCATGCAGTTCTATGACAAAAGTTGCTCAGCTCGCTTAGGGCTTTCATTTGGTACCAAATTTGACCACTTTTGAAAAATTTTATTTTCGACCACTTGACCCCCCACCCGACTGACCCTTCAAACAGCAAAGTGGAACCAGCCCAGCAAAATAGGTACGTCGGACGGCAAAACGGATACCGGGAATGAGCTGGGCACACCAGAAAACCCCTATAGACAAAGTTTTGAGAGGCCAGGTAGAGCCTATTATGGACCTCCAGGAAGCGGTTTCCGACATGACCCTCCAGACGGCAAAGTGGAACCAGCACAGCAAGATGGATGAGTCCTACGGCAAAAAGGACACCGGGAATGAGCTGGGCGCACCAGAAAACCCCTATAGACAAAGTTTTGAGAGGCCAGGTAAAGCCTACTATGGACCTCCAGGAAGCGGTTTCCGACTTGACCCTCCCGACGGCAAAGTGGAACCAGCCCAGCAAGATGGGTGGGTCTGACGGTAAAACTGACTGCGGGAATCGATTCTCCGTGCCAGAAAACCATTGTATGGAAGATTTGAGCGTTCAAAGTTAAATAGATAGAGAGAAATTTCGATTTTTCATTTTTCGAATTTTCGCCATCTTTGACGGGCCACTGTGGTCGCTAGGGAAGTGATAGAGAAACGCAACCTGGACCGTTAGTTAGTTCAATATATGTAGTTTCTGAATATAAAAAGAAATCAGCTCCAGCTCGTAACGTTCGACCTGAGCGACGACCACAAAAATGGTCACTTTTCGCTATGAGCCGACTTTGCGGCGCCACTGCGGCGCTGTGGCGCAGCTGCGGCGCAAAAAAAGTTGTGATTCTTAAATTCTTTAGAGGGTACTACTAGATCCCATAGCCCTTTAGGTTGGCCCACCGCTGCAGATCACGTGAAAGCGGCGAACATTATGTACAATACAACCATCAAATAGGAGAAACCGGAAAAAAAACATCGCCGCCATAACCGGTCCGGGGCGCAACTTTTTAACGGTAAGTGATACGGGGCTGAAACTTCACAGACATACTAAACTCGATGTGCTCTACAATTTGCGCATGAAATCTGCGCAGGATCTGCGCAGGATTTTGCGCAGCTGCTGCGCAGCTTATTTTACACTGTCTCCAGCCACTTTTCACACATATTATAGGGGTCGCTGCCGCGACCCCTATGATAACAGAAACGATACGAAAGATCTACTTATTAGTGATGGTCACCGGATATTTTTCATATCCGGATATCCGCCTATTTTGCGTTAACGGATATCCGGTTATCCGCCTATTCCAAACTTAACTTCAAGAAACTTTTTCTGAAAATTTTTGGTATGCTTCGAATTTCTATGTTGCAACCAAGCCACAATCTTGGCTTCAAAAATATTTTCTGAAAAAGATTTTAAAATTTGTCAAAAATTTGCAAATTTTTCCTTACTTTGTCAGAAATGTACACGGATATCCGGATTGGATATTTTTCTCAAATCGGATATTATCCGGATATCCAGTGCACATCACTAGTGTTTATGTTAATCTATAAAGTAGTATACAGTATACCTTAACATAAATATTTCCAATCATATGTTCACCAATATTGTCACAGATATTCATTTCTTCTATCTCGCCATACTAAAAAAATAATAAAAGCAAGGACGAGGTCACACTTACAAGCAAACAAGTACATATAGCATCACTTTTGCACTCCCGCTGCATCCCTTTAACGCACCTTAATGCCTAGCGTTCTGTGCACATTCACCTGTGCTAACTTCATTGCAAACTACAAAATTTACTAGTTCTCCAATTCAAATTAGACATCTACTGTGAGTAAATGAAGTGCAAATAATGTACGTATACGATATCGTATGAATAAATAAATGCTAAAGACATGATTCTAGCATATTTGTAGCACCTTTGAATTCAGTTCCACAAATATCTCCTCAAAGAATTCATCAAAATGTAACTGAGCGTCTGCATCCGAGTCGCCAACTTCTAGAAATAGGTAAGAGACTACATCTGTACCAAATAATTATCCAACTACAAAAACGTAAAAGTAACTATGAACAACAGGGTTGACAATTCTTTCAAGGGATATATAATTATTGTTAAGTAAACAAATCAATGACTTCCTATTTTCAGGGCACAGTGCAACGAATGACAGACAAGTTGTGGACACCTGTAGTTAATTTTATTATGGGCTTCAGAAAATATACACCAGAAAAAAGTGTTCACAATAATCGTCTAACTCTAAAAACGGGCTGATCAGGGCCCACCACATGACCAAACAACATTTTTTCATTTTTGCGGTCCAAAATTCACAAGAATTTTAGTCAAGCGGGGAAAAACCCATTTGAATATGCGGGAAAAAACCCACCTCCAGTGTGGGCTTACAGGTATGAGCTATATAGGATTTTAATAGCCTATCTTGAAGAGCGTCAAAAATAACCCTAGGGGCTGCATTATTGTTGTTCCCACTGCTTCCCTGCAAATTTTTTGGGACTTTGAAATTTTCGAAAATTTTGGTCCGTCCAAGTGCCGAAATTTGGCAAACTTTGGCTGGCCACCCTGAACTACTGGAAAGACCTAGACCAAAGCGGATAGTATGTATGTGTAGGCCAGCTGTTGGGCTTCATGATGATATATGCCACACTGCTCTAACCCCTCCGGTGCGACCTGGGGGTGACCTAGAGTTGGCGGGAAAAAAACCCATCGGCGGGAAAAAAACCCACTTTTCAAAATTGAATATTTTTCTAACCGTTAGCAGGAAAGGTCAAGCTAATACATACATTTGTTTAATAGAGCCTATAGATTAAATTGGTATAGGTTTTACCCGGGTTCGTTCTGTTATGGGTGGTCCAGGGGGTCTAAATCGGACATGGTGCCATTTCAAGCCAAAATTTCAATTTTGGCCAAAAATGCTTATTTTTGCCTTAAAATGGGTCTAGTTTGGCTCTAAATACAGGAAAAACACGTTTTCTACACGATAGGATGCTTAAACTGCCAAAAATAAACAATTTTTAAAAATTTCCAAAATTTGCCTATGTTTACGTGTTAAACATACAAAATTTTCAAAATTCAATTTTTTCTGAAAATTTTCACAAATGTTGGTATTTTTCGATGTAGACCTACTAAAAACAACCCGCTCTTTCGAATGGCACCGTCAAAATTGTTCTGGCACGCTTCCAGCAAAAAATCCGGGTGGGTTTTTTCCCGCATTGGGTTTTTTTATCCCGACACGGAAAACTTTAATTTCTCCATAACGGCAGGGTCTAGGGAGACAAACTATACCTCATTCGAAAGCTTAGGGCAAACCCTAATTAAATATAGTATCAAAGTCGTGCTAACCCAAACCAGTCGAAAGTTCTGGTCCAAGAAAAAAAAGTGGGTTTTTTCCCGCTTGACTATATTTCCGTTCGGGATTCGAACCATCGTCGACTTCGACTACACGAACTACACGCTCATTTCAGAAACTTCAGAAAACCAAAAACTTACTCTGATAAGCATCAGCCTGTTTTGCGTCCAAGGCTGGATTTTGATACAGATTTTGCAGTAGCAGTGTCTACAACAGTCAAACGCAAAATATGCTTTGTAAAATACGTAGAGCTTTGAAATATACGTACTTTACATTGTCAAAAGGTTGAAAACGAAAACGCAAAATGTGTACATAGGTAAGTAAACAAAATGAACTGAGTAAACGAAACTACGTATATACGTACGTATATAATATATACCTGACTGAATGTAGGACGATTATGAATCCGGGAACACTTATCGCCATGTCTGCAGGCCCCGATCTTGAAATAGAAGGAACAGTTCACCCTGGAAAACACAAACAAAAGCTCAATTACATTGACTTAACTCACAACTCACCACGTGATGCAGGGCAACTTAGTCTAGAAGCGCAATGCCGCAACACTGCTATTTTGACATTACACACTCACCTTTTGACACAATTTGCCGTTTTTTAAAAAATTTCTTCAAATTTCTTAAAAAATTGGACAAATTTGTGACAATGTTCACTTAACATAGGGGCCCAACACCCCGGGCCCAAATCGCAAAGGTTGGGGTGGCAATCAAAACTTGTGAAAAAAGACTGTCACAGTAAGAACCAAGAGCAGGTCACGGCCGGTATCCGCATTAAAACTGCGTAAGCCAAGCAAGACAAAACACATCAAAAGATAGACTTACTTGTCCTTCTCTGTTCCAAAAATTGAAGCTAAATACTCCGCCATACTACAACAAAAACAAGAATCATAAGTACATGCGTAGTACATACGTATAGCCATGGGGGGAAACCCACATTTTCGGATTTTGGCTGGAACTTTTTTATTATAAGGGTTATCTGAGAACTTTATAGCAAGGTTCACAAAAAAATCACCCCGAAAATTCACAAAAAAAATCACCCACCTAGACGGCTAACAACAAGCCGCAGCCGGAAAATTTTTTGCATGGTAATAGCCACAAGTCCCAACCCCAACATATGTAAGTTTGGCTGCCGAGGCTCAATTCCTCCGACTAGGGTGCCCAAAATAGTCGACCCACCCAAAATCGGACTCTCGGACAACTCCGGACCAAAATTGAAATTTTTGCTGGTACTCACTATGGACTTTGTGCAGGTACCCCATATTATGCATGTGACATGTCCTAACTCTAAGCTATCCAACCATATATTGGATTCCCTGCCAGGTCCTCTGGGTTCGCCACCGGTGGGTGATTTTTTTTGTGAACAAGTTCACAAAAGAAAAATCACTATCAACTTTTTGTGAAATGCCTCTGGGGCAACCGCTAGGGTAAAACTAATGCCAAATTCGAGCTCAGCCACCCGGAAAACCTATATAGAGCATGTTTTAGGTACCTCAACCCCCTTCTGGCAGACGGTCCGGCCGATGGACCCGGCCCGGACCCTCCGGACCCAGGGGGTGGTCAGGATCACCTATCTGGGCAAAAGCTACCTAAAAACTAATGCCAAATTTGAATTCTACGCACCGAAAAACCTATATAGGCGAGTTTTTAGGCTTCTTGGACCTTGAAATAAAATTTTTGGTCAGTCACGTGACCCCAACCCCAACCCAGGTCACGTGACCCTAGGCCAAGTCACGTGACCATTCCAGATACGAAATTACTCCGCCAAATTGTTTGTTCTGTGCTTACTAGAGCAATAGAACACAAAATAAGTGGATTCCTAGCTTCCTGGTATCTATAATAAAGGTCAAGCACATTGGCCTGGGTAGCCACTTTGGACCCGGGGGCCGAGAACCAAAATTCGAAGTTCAGCCTGTGCAAAAATAACTTGGGGGTCCAAATTTTTTACATAATAACACTATGGACTATGCTCTATTTATGCATGAAAAGAAAAATTTCCTAGCTATATCCTGAGATCAGATCCGGTGGTGATTTTTTTGTGAACGAGTGATTTTTTTGTGAATTCGTTCACAAAAAAAATCACAAAAATTTTTTATTACTCACGCTACACGAGGGCTACCGGCATGAAATTTGCACCATATGTAGAGGGGGTCACTGCCGTTCCATACGTACCAAAAGTTTTTCGATCGGACTTCATTTGCGAAATTGCCAGCAAAAATTCGATTTTTGATTTTTTTTGTGAACCTTGCTATATATACCATCGTACTTGGCGTACTTAGAACTTTCTTTTAAGCCTATTTGCACTTCTCTAAGTTGTACCGTTAGAGCGGTATAATGCAAAAAGTAGCGGGGGGAAAACCCCAATGGGGGAAAACCCCCAAATAGGGGGAAAATAAACTGGCTTACTTCTACTGGGGGGGGGGGGGGGGGGGCCCCCCCCCATTCGGACACCTCCCCCCCCCCTTTCGAGGAGCCCCCCCCCATAAAAAGCCCCCCCCCATAAATTCCGACCTCCCCCCCCCATAACCCCAAAAATTGCCATTTTTTGCCATTTTTAGCCAAAATTTTCAAAAATTTTCTTAACGGCTTCGCCGGATTTTTCACCTAAATTTCCACTATTTTAGGTCAAAATTAAAAAATCACCCAAAATTAGTTATTTTTTAGCGATTTTTAGCATTTTTTACGCAAAAAACCTAAAAATTTGTAAAAAAATATGCCCCCCCCATTTTCGGTGAGCCCCCCCAATCGATGGGGGGGGGGGGGGGGGGTCGAGCCCCCCCCCATAACGCCCCCCCCCCATAAATTTTGGCCTAGAAGTAAGCCAGAATAAACCCACCCCTCACAGGTCTTAAAAATTGTTCTATCGAATTCTGATACTTCCAGTGTAAAATTCAACCCTTTTTAGTTAGTATGAACCAAAAAACCCGATCTAAGTAGCTTTTTTGAGATCTCATGTGCCGTTGAAAATGCTGCATCAACTGGCCAGGTTTCATAAAGTCTAACATAAACATAGGGCAATTTTTGAAAAATGCTAAAAATGATGTAATTTGATAAAACTTATTATTGTATCGTGTAGAGAATGGTTTTTTACGTAGAATTGGCTGTTAAAATCCACAATTGTACTTGTATTGGGTCCTCCAGCTGCGAAATGGCACTTTTAAGGTTTTTAGCCCCTAGCTAGCAAGGTAAGCAAAATTGTCCGAATCTGACCGCATAGAATGACGCAACGTGCTCGATAGTATATACCGCGCTATAGTCTCTAATTGTTTCCGTGTTGAGTTGTTAAAAAATTTTTCAAAAAATTTGGGTGGGTTTTTCCCCCCCAAAGTAGGTTTTTTCCCCGCCACGTTTGGCAATGTGCCAGACTAACGGTACAGCGGATCGGTCTAATTTTGGCTGTGTGCAAAGAGGACGAGTTGCCATCTTTGCAGATATTTGCAAAACTTTTCTAGCCCAACCCAGTCAAAAGTTACATCGGTCCAAACTTTTGGTAAATTTTTGGATGGTTGAACCGAAAAGTAGTTGTCATTTTCAAAATGTCATTGGGGGGGACGTCGTCCCCCCCCCCAAAATTTCTGGGGGGGGTTGAAAAAATGCTTGGTGGGGCTACCCCCCCCCCCAGCTCCCCCCACCTTACACCTATGCAAATTGCAAACAGGTGGTACACCTATGGTTTTAAACTCGAAAACTTGATTGGCAACGTGTTTCTAACTTTCTAAGTCTAAAATAAGGTCAATAAACGTGTATTTCTCGCATAACTTATTATCGCATAATTATATTAACGCATAATTTCTCGCAAACGTGTATTTCTCGCAATACTAACCACTTCAAGCCAAAAATTTGGACTTTTTTAAAAAATTTGCAGAATTTAAACAAAAAATACCCAATTTTCGGCCAATTTTTCGCGCCTTCGGCTTCGGCGCGACTACCCCCCCGGGGGGGGCCGGGGGCCCCCATAAATATTTGGGGGTGGGGTTTGTAAAAAATGGCTGGGGGGGTTACCCCATCCCCCAACTATATACACCTATGGTGACAGGCTCAACCCACCCCCACCCTACCACACCTATGTGCTGCAAGCCAACCAAAATAATAATTGCACAGTCCAAGAGTCGATTTAATATCAAACTGATAACCCCAGGTTATATTAAATTTCGGCTATTGCTAATCGTGTAGAATGTTGGCCAAATATAAGAAAAATCTGAATCTGCACAAATTAAATATTGCTTACTACTGAAGATCTCATCCGCTGCTTTATGCAGTCTTTGTGTTTTATGCTCAAGTCTGCCCATTCTAATCGAGCGGACAAACAATGACCTTTCAACAGCAACACTGCCGTAAAGTTAGCTCTTTACAATTTCTTATGCAAACATGTAATTCAGATATGTTTGCCTTGCTTGCCATCCATAGAATGTTAATATTATAGCCTATACGCAGTGTATGATCAATTTAGTGTGAACCTTTAAGTGGTGATTCCTTTTGGGCACACATTGTTGTTTGGCGGCGTAAATCAAGATGAAATTTGACGAAACTTTCAGAAATACGTTCTTTTAGCGTTCTAACACCTTCCGCGCAATCCCGATTCAAAAATTCGAGATTTCCAGTCAGGGCGGTTTTTCCAATTTCTGAAAGTTTGGCAGCAGCTATACAGTTATAACTATATTCATTCAAAAGATCTCGTTTAGCTTCCCTTTTTTGTTTTTAAAGCAACATTCTAGCTTTTCTCTACCGTGAGATATAGCCGATTTTCTTGTTTTGCCGTCGAATACTTGTCATTTTGCAGAAATCAAATTATCCAACATTTCTTGAACTATGCAAGCCACAAAATCAAACTAAGGGCGTCGATCTGAAGGTCTCATAGGGGCAAATTATCCGACGCACGATCGTCTTCCAACAGCAGTCCCGTAGGCTGCTATCATAAAAAATGTAGTTTTTGCAAAAACACGACCAATTTTTTCCAAAGATTGTGGAGCATTCACCATGCAAGTTGGAGGGCTCCTACTTAATAAATGTGTTCTGCACAAATATACCCAGGGACGCTTTTTTAGTTGCCCCTATTACTGCTTTCTTTCTAGCTAAAGTAATCGCTTGACAAATTTGGAAAATATAGGCAAAATACAGGTTGCGCACACATTTCAGCTTATTTCTCTATAATGAAGAGCGATTTCACAATAAATAAAATCGTTCCCAGCTATTTGATGGAGGTATCGAATGATATAACCGATGGCTCGCGAAAGAATTTACTTGAGACTGCAAAAAAATCTGGAAAATTGTACTTCTTCTAAAATGTGTTAAAAATATTTTGGAAAAGCAGTTTTATGTTCATGTTATGCATTAAAAAAGATAATGTCAAGTTGCATTTTGATAAATGGCTTCTTAACTCCAAGTAATGAATGAGTAATAATGGTGCAAACTTTATGTGACCAAAGGGAATCACCACCTTAACTTAGTTTTGTAAATTTCATTTTGAGTGCAACTACTTGCTTCTCTGCAGCCAAAGCCACCAAACAGGAGTGCTTTCAGCGCAAACATCCATTGAAACAGTTGAAATCAATGTAATAAAATGCACAGTAGTGGCATGCGAATGCCAACATCAGTCTACGGACAGAGAAATCGTCTTAACCACGGCCACCTATCCTTTGAGATAAGAAGTACCTTATCAATTTTTTAGAGAAATTATTAAATTTTGTAATAGATTTTAGGCTGCTAGATTAGTAGGTAAAACTCAACAATTTGCAGTTTAGTTATTTCTGACTTTTACTAAAATCGTAGCAATAGTGGATCCAGCAAATTCCATTCAGAACATAACTGGCTACCATATGCTGCTATTTGGAAAGTCTCCAGAAGTGGGTATTCTCCTCTCCTGCATTGCGAGTGAGTCGGGTGCTACCAATAAGTCTTCCTACAGAATTTTATAGTTTTATGAAAAACCTTTACTTTTGTCTTTGAAATGCAATTTTGTTAACGATTGCACTAAAAGTTGCTGAGAGGACTTCGAGGGCGCGCTGACAACACCACCTTCCATTTACCAAATTTTTGAGAAGATATACTCAATTTCCGACTACATCCCATCGGGCTCTCATCTTTTCTATGAGGTTAATATTCAAATATGTAAGCTGTTTAAAGTTTTCATTCGGCGCTGTATCGTTCACGTCTGAACGAAAGTGCCCGTCTTTCATCAATTACAATTGGAATTTTAGAACAGAAAATTTCAAAAATTCGTTAAAATTAATTTAGAGACATTTTCACAACAGCATTTTGTAATACACACAAAATTACTTAAGGGGGGGGTATACCTAGGGGTTTGAACAACTTCTTCGCGCTAGATTTTTGCATGCAAGTAGGTAACATATCATAGTTAAAAAGTTAATATAAGGCATTGATATATCAAATGACATCCGAGCTGTATAGGGCCGCAAACTGAAAAATTTCGTTCATTTTTCAAATTTTAGATTGGTCTTTCGGAAGCTCTGAATTTTTTTGGGAAAAGCTACAGACCTAAAACTTTGCACATATTTCAATGGACATGGAATATATACATGCCAAATGGCAGCTCACAGAAGCTTCTCATTCGGGAGTACTGTAGCCGCAAATTTTAAAAATTGTAAAATTGTCACTAGGTGACCGGTCGCCGTTTTGAGCCTAATCCCCCAAAGTGCTCCAAATCCTCTAAATTTTTTACAGAATATAACCAGAATATATGGCTAAACATGTGCCAAGTTTGGCGGGTTTAGGTTTTGTTATGTTTTTTTAATGACTGCTTTATTATATGGCTAACAGTGAAGAAACGCTCAAAATCGGCATGTTGCTAAACTTTGATGGAATTTATCTCATCGTAGAAGCAATATCGTGACTTGGTGCAATTAGAAAAGTTGTTTAGAATGATAAAACCTATCGATTGAGTACAATTTTGTATTAATTCGATGATTTTGAAAATTTGCCATTTTTGGCGGGAAGCTGATTTTGCGTCTCTGACACCAAAAATTTAACAAAATGTGGTATTACTTTTTACTGCCGCGGTCGCGAAGCCTCAAATTTTGCACACATATTTATAATACTAAGAGACATTAGTGTGCAAAATTTGAGCCCAATCGAATGCTTGCAGCGCAAACGAAATATGTCATTTGCCATAATTTGGGAGTGGGACGCAAGGTAAATGTCGTGCTGCTCCTGCGTGTACACAGCCAATCTTGAAGTTGCGCATACCCTACAATAGTCCTAAGTTTTCTTTATGTTTACAAGAAAATTCAAGACATTGGAACTTAGCAGTTCAGAGAAAAATCGAAAAACTTTGACCACCCCCATGCACAAAAGAGCCTCAGGTCAGCAACTTTGCGAGGCTGCTGTGAATGCTGTGAAAAACGAAAAGCTGCCAAACTTTTAATTATTTTGAAGGAACCCAGGTACTAATATGTGACAAAGTTTGAGCGCAATTGGAAAAATTTTTGTCATTAGTGTATTTGGTATACCCCCCCCCCATAAGGGGGGTCCATTTTTGGGCCATTTTTTCGGCTTTCTCAGATCTCGCTGATTTTTACATATTTTATTGTCCAAACGTTATATTTTAACGAGTTTTTTAACGAGTAACATTTTCTGATTTTTAAAGGATTAAAATTTGACTTCGTGCTCAAGTCGTGTTAAATTTTATTCCTTCAAAAATTAATTAAAAAATTTTAAACCCCGCAGTTCAACATTTTGGCGTTATCTTAATGTATAATCTTTCCAGATTCATCAACGTTTGTCGGGAGATTTTTTTGGCGCACGCAAAAAACGACAACTTTTGAAATTCCCATGTTTAACACATGAAATCTCAACTTTGAGGTGAAATTACTCGACAACCATAAGAGCTACGACTTTAATTTTAAAAGCTCGTTAATATATACCATTTGGATAATAAAATATGTGAAAATCAGCGAGATCTGAGAAAGTCGAAAAAATGACCTAAAAATGGACCCCCCTTAACAAAATTTGAAATATCAGAAGCATGAAAACAAAAAATTACTAAATTCCTTCCAGAATAAAGGAAGTAGAAATTTCCCCTTACAATACATTTTTCATTTCATTCCTAATTTTTCAAGTATGTTTAACATTTAATTTTTGTCTTAACAGACGGGATAATGTCACTAATGTGGATTCAAAGAAACATGTTTGAAATATGTTTGAAAAGACAATATGAATGGCAACAGTGAATGGCAAGCAACCACAAAAACAAAATCCAGCTTTTGCAAAATTTAAACTCTTGCAAAAAATTAGTTCAAGTCCATTTTTAAGAGTAGAACCGGCCGGTTCCAAATCCTGCCGGTTCCGGTTCCGGTTCTAAAATTCCTTCGGGTTCGGTTCCGGTTCCGGTTCCAACCGGTTCTAGTGGAACCGGCCCCAACTCTATTTGAGGGTAATTTCTTTCGACTTTGGATGGCTTTGTACATTCTCTGGATCGGACACCCTTAAATGCTTGCATAATAAAGGTATAGAAATTCATTCTCTATCGAATGGTGGCAGTCCCATCTCTCTATTGTGAATGAAAAGTGACAGCCCAAAATGTAACGTCGGTATTGCGCACCGCTGAAACTGAGAAAGTCATCCAACAAAGGGTTATGTAAGTCTCTACCTACACATCTGTAGCTTAGCCTGAGTTAAGAAAAAGCTGATTCGATGAAACGGACTTCAGTTTCGTGATAATTTCATAGGCATATGTTTGGCAAATTGGAACTATGCCCCCCGCATCTTGCAAATCGAAAAATCTTGCGAAATTGAAACATTTGTAATATTTCAAATTTTCAATATTT
Source organism: Trissonchulus latispiculum (assembly GCA_030248195.1). Lineage (NCBI taxonomy): Eukaryota > Metazoa > Nematoda > Enoplea > Enoplida > Ironidae > Trissonchulus > Trissonchulus latispiculum. The sequence continues at coordinate 18,888 of JASAND010000371.1, read as the reverse complement.
TAAAATATTTAAACCCTGGCAACGTGACCAATCTACCCCCTGCGAAGGGGTACTGGGTGCAAACGAGTCAAGTACTTTCATTGATCACACTTCCCGTGGCTTGCTTCATGATCCCCTCATCTACGCAAGAGACCTGGAGCGCCGAAAGGTACTGTGTCCATCTGCCACGTGCATGAACAGTTAACTGAGGAAAACAACCCGGAGCCGAAAGGCCAAGACGGGTCCCCTCCAGCCTCCCACTGTGTGGAGTGAATCCAGGCAACATAGCGAGAGTCATCCTAGATTTGGCTGATGAGGTGAAGCAAGGGTTCTATACCCCGAGTATAGGAGTAGATCCTGATCGGCCACCTAATTGGAAGACGACGACGAAAGTAGTCATACCCAAATTGCTAACATCCAATGGTTAATTACTCTGTAGTGAAGAGTAATTTTATAAATAAAAGATTGGTTCAGCCGCTCAGCTATTTGTTGGAGGTATCGAATCGTATAACGAAGTAAACTGCTCAAAAATTTGCAATAATTGACCTTTTTGTAACTTGGAATTTTCTGAAATTTCTGATATTCATGAAAATAACCAAAACCAGCTAAAGAATGTAGCAAAAAAGGGCCCGCATTGGCCCGCGCGCCCGTATACAAGTCTGATGCCCAGCCTAACCTACCCAACTGATACCATACAAGCTCTGTCCTAACCAAAAAGGGACATGAAGCAACATAATTTATTTGATAAGTTACTGAAACTCTACAGAAAGACTTGCAAAGTCTAAAAATATCAATATTAGCAAAAATAGTGAACTAGAATAAAAATATCCTCTCGAAACTGCAGCGCAGTGTGGCACAAACAAGACACAAAATTCAGAAAAATATTTCTACCGGAAATTTGAAAATGTACTGATCTTCAAATTTTAGAAAGATCTGGTTTACAAAAGTAACTACAACTGAATAATTTTTAAAACGTTTTCTACGGTTTTAATCACAGAACGAATTTTGAGGCACACAATTCAAACGAAATCTTTTAAAACTTAATCTGTGGATTTCAGAGTGAACGAACAAGCATTTACCCAACAATCTACTATTTCTGCAATACAGTATAAATTATCTAGATAATATGGCATGATGAGACAGGTATCAACATTATCAATAATTAAAAGTGCTAAAATGCAAATTAAAGCGTGTCAGACTAAGATAAAAACGGACGTAAATCATACAAACACCAAAAAATGCTAAATAGGTCACACTACGGTCGCTAGCTAAAAAACATTAGGTACGTTTGCCGTTGGCACAGAATTCAGACTAAATTCCCATGTTCTTTCTTATTAATCGCAAAATTTTATTTTAAAATTAAAACTGATAAAAAATAACAGCCCATATTATCGCTGAAATCCCCCCAAAAAAATGTTTATTCCTAAACTAAAAATAAAAGTCGAAAAACTAAAATTTTCCCAGAGCATAATATATCGTATCGTATATTTTCTAACTATGATGTTCTGCACGTCAACCGATAAAAAAACCACACATTAACCAACCACTTGCCCTTTGCACTGCAAAACCACACACACAATAAAATATCAAAGGTACAAAAAGTGCATACCATACATGTAATAAGTTAAGCACCAAAGTCGGACTATTTGATGCACCGAATAAACTGAGTGCTCATAGCACTACTACACTTATAGTAGATAAAATTGACATATTATGTGGTAGGCCACAACTCTATGGGTTATTTAATTTACTCAAAAAAGTGAGTGCAACTCAATTTCAAGTTCAATTAACACAACGAAAACTGGTGCTAAACGTGTCAGACAACAAGGACATTATGTAGCCAACATCGCTTAGTTTGCATGAAGTTTTAGTCAATCAAAATAACATAGACAGAAAATTTCTCCAGACTAAAATTTATTACGAGCAAATGTCGAATCATGAAATTAGCAGGGGGAAACCCCATTAGTTACCCAAAACAGGAAGATAAGACGAGACAGAAGGTTACAGACTGGAGACCACCGTAGATTCAAAACAAACAGACTTACAGTATAAACGGTATAACTCTGATAAAACAGTATGGAAATATTAAGACTAAAGGGATGAAGCTGAAAGTTAAGCACGCACGCCAAGAACAGTGTTAATTAACTATAAAAAACTGTTAAGAAACTGGAGGAGCGATCACCTGATTGCTGTGGGGCGAGGGATTCAAAATCGGAAAAAAGAAACTCCCTGTCAAACTTTATAGAATAATTACTACCGCTTTTGTACAAAGTTAAAAACCCACCAGGCATACTCAGACACAGATACATACGTATAAAAAAAGGTTACATGACTGCATAGAAAAAAACAACCTGACTGCACGGCTTTCCTATTGGAGAGGTTAGTGCCTACCTTTCTACTTGAATTAGTCCAACTCTATAAACGTTTGCCTCCTAGGAGCCAAAACTGTCCGGAAAAATAACGGTCTAAGCACTAAAGGAAAGCTTAATTTGGCTTTCCAGCCAGATATGGCAACACCGAGGCCGACGGAGCATGTTCTTTTTAAAAAGGAGGAAACGTCATCCGTCGTGACGTCGATCAGGCTTTGAGAAGACTTCTGGCAACTTGGTTGAGTTGTTTTTGACCAACCTTACGCGGCCAGTTTCCTGGCTAACACTTTGCACTTTCGGGTGATGATAATCACATTGTGATGTCTAATGCAGCAAACAACAACAACGACAACAACAACAATTTCCCAAAAGGTTTCGACCTCGCCAAATTTTATCGTTTTCCTTTTGTAGCTTTATTGGCAATTTTAAAGCTAGCACTTAAATATTAAATATTAAGTGAAAACTGTGTCAGCTGTTGTTGTAAAACTTGTGAGTTAATCTACCTACTTAGAAATGTTCCCATAGGAAAAATACCAAAAAACCCAGAAACTACGTGCGTAGGTACGGCCTTAATTCCCATTTACATTACCACATCTAATCTACGTAGGTATACAAACACATTTCTAGACAACATTTTTTCGTGTTCATTCATCTTATGATTGAGACAGGGAGTGTTCCAGTCGTTTCTGTATATTTTCCCAGGAATCCCGCCCGGTGAAATCGATCATCCCCGCTTCCCAGGCACGCTGGTGAGCGTGCTCATCCACAGCGGGCTGGGAGGGGCCAGCCGCCACTGCGCCGCTCAAATCCATACCAGCAAACTGGCCCGCTATTTCACCCTAAAAATAAAATGCAGACAAAATTAAAGCAAAGTAAAACGAAGTGGTGAGTACACTACGAAAAAAAAGTATCACAGATTGATTATGCTATACGCTTCATCGTTATCTAGAAAGGATTATATTCGATCGTAAAAAGCCATGCTTCCCCCCCGTTTCAAACGACGTGAGGTGCTGGTTCGGATATTTTTGTTCTGTATCAATCTCTAGAAGGTTGTACTTAATGTACTTCATTGATGCTATACTAATTTGAAATATACATTCAAAACCATTGAGACCTCTGAGCTGATACGCGGAGCATTAATTTTTAAAGGCTTCCTTTGGAGATTTTATGACAACTTGCAAAAATTATGATTTTTTTGCAAAAACATTCCGACTTCAGGAATGCTTTATCTCCTGAAGTGTGTGACGATTGCTGTTTCTGTATCCAGTTTGGCTCAGCTGTAGACACATGTTTAACTGAAAATGAGACCTAATTCCTTCGTTTAGTCTTGCGCTAAATCCTAAGCCTAACAAGCCTGAAATAGAAAATATCTAACATTTATGATTATTTATTTAACGATAATACTTTTAAGTGTTACACAGCTGCAACCTAAAAAGAATACACCATGACACTTAAATTTACAGGTTTGCTTTAAAATTACCTCGGTGTTAATTAGAACAAATTTCATCTAGGAATGTACTTTGTTAATCCCAACACACCCGAACCAGCACCTTACTAGAATTACAACATTTTTCAAACCCATAGAAATTTGTCGACATTTAGAGACGGGATTAATACCACCGTCTCTGGAAATAATTTGAGACTTTGGCGACATGCTATTAGCAAACCAACACATGCATTATGAAAGGAGAAAACTAAAAGGTGCAATTGCAAAAAGCATGCCTTTCTAGAATCATACAAGCAGTAGGGTCAAAACCCAAATTCAACTCAACTAAATAGTGACTCAGAACGCAGACTATTAGGTGCAAAAAATTGGTGAGCTGTGTGGGTGCGTAACGAGAGCAGGACTCAAAAGCCTCACAAAAACCTCCGACTCATCAAAACCAATTCATGCCCAGTAACATAACAACTACCACCCCCCTCCTCTTAAATTCAACCTCTTTAAAACTAAACAAAAATTTAAAAATAATTAAAAAAAAACACAAAATCACGAACATGCCAACTTTGTCTGGTTGGAAGGCTATACGAAGAAGTAGTCGAAGATGAAAAATGAGCCGCAGCAGACGAGGGAAAGCGACCCTCTGATTTCTCAGCAGCATTCGTTTGCTGACCAGTGGTCACTTCCGGCAAGCCTGTGGAGGCAGCAGTGACCAGTTCCTGACTGACCATTCGCAGGAGGGTAGCCACTGGATCGCCAGTAGTATGGAACGAGTGATCTGGGCCCAGGGGTGCCGGAGGAGGAGGAGGGGGTGGGGTAGGGAGCAGGGGCGGGGGAGAGAGAACCGTCAGCAGGTGTCCCACAGGTGGAACCGGTGCCAGCTGAGCACCATTTTCCCCAGCCGGTCGACGTGACTTTTGCTTTGAATCACTTTTACTGGTGGTGGTGGTCGTGCTGCTGCCGTGCTGGCTCGAACCAACTCGGTGTTTGTCGCCAGAGGCCGATTCAGGTGAAGGAGATCTACTTCTGCTTCGACTTCGACTTTGATGATGTCGAACAGATCGCGTTCTCTCTCCATCATCCTTCCCCTTTCCTTTAGCCCTGGTGGTCATATCCTCTAGGGATGAGGAAATCCGAAGGGCGGATCGCTGCGACTGAGTCGTAGCCGCAAGTCGTTGCTGTTCGCCAGGCGACAGGATCGGTATAACATAGTTGATCTTTTTCAGGATCCCCTTTTTAGGCTGCAAAGCCGTTAGTCCCAGTTCGGTCGGTTCTGCGGTTAAAGAGGGTACTTGAGGGGTAGGTCGGCCGGGCATCTGAGCAAAAACCGTTTGAGCGGAAGCACCAGCTGCGGCCAACGGGGTTTGTCGACCGGGGAAGACTGTGGGTGGTGGGGTGCGCGGGGGCGGGGGCCACTGGGCAATGGCACCCATCGGATCAAAGCTAGGCTGGGCCGGCAAAGCGGCCATGGGTCTAGACGGTGGCTGATTGGACATTGACGAGAGCGAGCCAGCCAGCGCGCTGCCCAGATCTTGCTCAGCAGATCTGGGCTTGCTGCCCGGACGCTGTCTGGGTTTCACCGTGAAGCTGAGATCTGGCGGCAGCTCGATACGACTGGGTACCGGGCTAATGGACACCTCGTCAATGTTGGAATTAAATTGGACATGTTTGGACAGCAAGTCTTCATCTTGACCATCTCGAGCCGTAAAATAGACAAGACTGTAGTCACTGTTCCTGGCATCAGCAAAGTCCAGATTTTGCAGGAAAGACTGGTGACTATCCGCTGTCAGAGTGCCAAAATAATCCTCCAGATAGCTGCGGGGCAGACCAACAGCCGTGTGGACAGCATTCAGTAGGGCATCAGAAATGGACTGAAATAAGTATTGCACAGTGCAAGCAAACTAAAAAAACATAACACACTGCATCATTCTTATTCTAGGTGCACACATGCGCATAATGTTCCTGTAATGTTCCTGTAAGTATATATATGCTATGCACTCTTGCTGTATATACGTAATGTAACCAACAAATTAGTCTCACGTGCAAAATTTGTGCAAAAAAAGGGGTGAAATTGTCTGAAGTCCGGATTGGGCTACATTAATTAAAATAGATGAAGATGAAACTTGGAAAAAATTGTGGTGCCAAAACAAAGAAAAACGTGACAGCCTGAACACACAACATATTGAAATGAAGTGGTTTCACGGTGCAAAGTGGGTGGAAAGAGATGAAGGAAACAAAAAACTGCATGAAAACAAAGATAGCATCAAGGAAATGAATATACATATATATTAAACAACTCAGAAACTAAAAAACACAGGTAAAAACTATTTACACTAACAAAACATTTTTCCAGCTGTGCTGGATCCTTTGCTTTGCTCAAAATGTCTGTCAAACTTTGGTACTTAAACAGAATTTTGAATAGAAACAGAATTAGCTCAAAAAATCATTGTCCTGCATGCAGAAAAGAACAGGCAACGTTAATGTAGGCTTGTTTTGACCACTTTAGGTTCCTCCCATCTCCAAATACTTGGACTTCCCCACCACAACAATTGGTTGAGGAGGGGGGGGGCATCAACCCCAAGCCCGCGTTTTTCGCCAAAAAACTGCACAACACACAGACCTATGACGCGGGTGCTCGGAGAAAGAGGACCACAGAAATAAAATCCACAAAAATCCGTATTTTGTAGCAGTTGAACGCAGACAAAAGTTTCTAAAAAGAAAAGCAACAAGTAACAGTGGCAAAATAACAGAAGCCGTTTTCATGAGCACAAGCAACTCTACGTCAACTCTAAGTCAAAACATTCTCGGTTTACTATAGTAGCCCCCTCCCAAAAATATAAAGGGAACAGTCAGAAAAGGCAGCTTAAAAATAAAATTGCTCCAACATAAAGCAAAAATTAAGAGAAAGCAGTTGGGAGGGGGAATTTCAAGTTTCCAATTTCCGGGACAAGCCTGACCTGTTAGCAGCCTACCGTCTCATTAGGTGTTGGTGGAAAATTAGTTGACAGATGCAAGCCTTGTGTTAGTAGTCGGGAGATGTCCAGTTCAGGCAAATACTGCAATGCAATGGAAAATTAGTACACAAAAACAATGCAATTTAATACAACAACACTAAATGCCATATTGTGTAATAGAAGCACGCCAAAATGAGGTTAGCATATGCTTTATGTTAGTGATATAGTTAGTTACATACAGGAAGCAAAGGACAAGTCATGTTAATAGTTAGCTCAGAGCCACACTTACAGGGGGGGGGGGAGGAATTAGGTCTTCCCGAAGTCTCCAAAAACCAAGGAAGATGAACCAGAAATTTATTTTTCCGCGGACAAAATATTTGGAAAAATTAGCATGTTTAAGACGTTTTTCTTATTTGCAGGTACTCAATGTTTTCAGCATTGTAGGGACAATATATATTACGTTAAGATAACAAAAGTGTTTTGCTTTATGTCAATTACGAGTTTTGGCTAAGTCGCACAAGTCACGTGTCACGTCATATTCCCAGTTTTTTAAAGTAAACATCAAAAAGCTTGCTTAGCGGTTCTACTGCTTCAAACACAAAAATAATTCTACTTCCTAAATGGGCTCTGCTTATGTCTTTGTCCAACGGAAATGCAGGACAAAAATTAATTATGAGTCTATCTAATTTTATTTAAATCCCAAATGACTGCACGAGGGCACGATATCCAAACAAGGGAATCAAATAAGAATTCACCAAATTACCACCATCATTATACGTAGTGTCCAATTCAGAAAATTCAGTTAGGAAGAATAGATACAAGCTGCCACGTTTTTTTCAAATGAAAAAGTATTCCTGAAAAGCACTGGCGTCAGATTTCGTAAAATCCAACTACTAAAATTACCTCGATGTGAAAGCGCTGACAATAATACGAGTTGTAGAAATTAGTACTCCTACCACCACCATGATCTTAAAACTGTCATTGAATTTCAACAAAAAATTTTTGATATTGGAAATTCTAAAAAAAGTCCGAACCAGCACCTACAAGCTAACCCTGCCGTAAACACGCATCATTGTTGCTACAATTTATTAAAAACTGTTACTTAAAACCTAAAAATCATTTTATCAGCTAATGGAAATTATTAGAGGATGCATGCTGTGCTTATTCTACCGGGGGAACCCCTCTTAAACAACTTTCATATCCGAAAAATTTGGGTAGAACTTTTGGAACCAGATTTGCCCTGAAAACACAACCAGAAGGCAAAATTTCCATCGAAGATGTTTACTCAATTTTTTCTGTATTAACACTAAATCTGTTAAATTCTGCACTGAGAACGAACTTTTTCTGCGAATAATAGAAAGAAGGATGGCGCAATACTTTAGCATAAACTGGATTTTTCAGAAAATTTTCGCCATCTCCCCAAAAATGCTTTCCGCCCCGAGGGCAATCCCCCCCAGAGATCCCCCATGCAAGAAACAAATCCCTACAATAAGCTCAGGTACGTAAATACCAATATGTACGCTACAGCATATAGGTACATAAGTGAGTAGCAAAAGGTACAGGCAGAACTCTTTTTCAATATTCTCTAAATTACGGTAGTACACCAGACATGTGCAGGAAGGGAAACTTAAGGTTGGCCAAAAAACCGGATTCTGGGGGGGCTCCTGCCCTGGGGTGGGTTAACCTCCCCCTCCCTGGCTTTTCCTAGGCAAAAACTTCTGGGGGCGCCCCCAAGGTCTGGGGTGAAACGGATTTCTGGGGGGTGCAGAAAATTTTTTCGAAACATGCTTAAAAATAGCTATTTTTTACTGCTGCGCTAAAAATTTATATAACTGTTTTTAACCTAAATTTAAGCTAAAAATGCTAAAAAATCACAAAAAATCCGGGACGCCGGAAAAATTTTGAAAGTCTACGTGTGAAAACCCCTATTTTTCTGTTGACTTCTGAAGTCTGGAGGGCCGGCAGGCCCTAATCCTGGAGAGGGGCGACCCAAGTTGGGGGGGGGGGAGGAACCAATTTCGAGGGGGGGACCCCCCCCCCCCCCGGGAGGAAAAAGCCAGCCTCCAAGCACATGTACATGTATGGTACAGACCGTCTACATTACGTACTTGTAAAATCAGATGCAACCAACCAACTGGACTTACACATTCAGGCGTGAGTCGTGGAAGGACGTGCAAGACAAAGAGGCCCCACCAGGCCTGGAGAAAGTCCCCGCTCTCCCCGCACTGGCCCGAGTGGATCACGTGACCCGCCGCCGCATCAAACGCATGATGCCAGGGCTTTTTGGCGCCCAGAAAGTGCACAATTTTGGCATCCTGTCCAAACCTGCAGAACAAAACAAGGCAAACTGGAGTCATTACCAACCTGCACACCAGCAACATCACAAGAACCAAAGATGCTCCTTCTCGTATATGTAAACTACACATTATATAAAAGTCCTCACAGGCAGGTTGTACAGACACTGAAACTAGCCTGTAAAATGCATAAGAATGGCGTTGCGTGGTTGTAAATTACGGAAAACAAGTTAACAGAAACAATTAAGGAAAACGACGTAACATAATGAGCCTGTACTATAACGAGGTCATACTGGCATCACAGCCCAGCGCTCTACTCCCACATTTACCAACAAAGCACATAGCAGTCTGAAATGGAGTGAAATGAGGGATGAAGCTACTTCTATCCACTGCTAATGTTGAGTTGTACGTATATACGTACATGCAACCTGATGTTCAATGTCCAAGCAGGTCCACAACAAGAAATTTTGAAAAAAAGGATCAGAACCAGAAGACAATGCGAGATCCTGAATGACGTTGACGAAAGCAGATTTGCTAGAAATCTGACTGACTCTGGGCTCAGATCTCTCCCACTCACTCTCCTCCAAGACGACGAAACCCCTACGATTAGTCAAGTATCCAAGCGCAAAACATGACGTTATTTCGTAACGCTAATAATGCTACAGAACTAGATTTACCCTCCAGAATTATGCTACAGATGCTGCTGCATACAGCATATTATGCGTAGACGTACATACAATAGTTACATAGTTACATACAATACTTAAGGTGGTGATTCCTTTTGGGCACATTGTTGGTAAGCGGCGTAAATCAAGATGAAATTTAATGAAACTTTCCAAAATAAGTTCTTTTAGCATTCTAACACCTTCCGCACAATGCCGCTTCAAAAATTCTACTTCTCCGCTCAAGGTGGTTTTTGCCGTTTTTTGACAGAAGCTCCTTTCTAGCTTTTCTGTATAGTGAGATATAGCTGATTTTCTTATTTTGGGGTTGAAAACTTGTCATTTTGCAGAAATCAAATAATTCTCTATGTCTTGAGCTACGCAAGCTGTAAAATTAAACTAAGGGTGTCTATTTGAAGGTCTCGTCGAGGCCGATTATTCGTGGCATTGTCCTCTTCTAAATGCTATCCCGTAGGCTGCTATCATGAAAAATGTAGTTTTTGCAAAAACACGACCAATTTTTTCCAAAGATTGTGGAGCATTCACCATGCAAGCTGGAGGGCTGCTACTGAACAGATGTGTTCTGTACAAATATACCCAGGGACGTTTTTTTAGTTTCCCCGATTACTGCTTTCTAGCTAAAGTAATCAAAATATCTAGACAAATTTTGAAAATATAGGCAAAATACAGGTTGCGCACACATTTCAGCTTATTTCTCTATAATGAAGAGCGATTTCACAATAAATAACAAATCGTTCCCAGCTATTTGATGGAGGTATCGAATGATATAACCGATGGCTCGCGAAAAAATTGACTTGAGACTGCAAAAAATCTGGAAAATTATACTTCTTCTAAAATGTGTTAAAAATATTTTTGAAAAGCAACATTAGTTTTATGGTATGCATTAAAAAGAGAAAATGTCAAGCTGCATTTTGATGTAAAAATGGCTTCTTAACTCCAACTAATGAATGAATAATAATGGTGCAAACTTTATGTGACCAAAGGGAATCACCACCTTAAAAGGAGGAGACGTCGTCCGACGTGATGTCGACCAGGCTTTGAGACTCTTTCTGGCAACTTGGTCGAGTTGGTCTTGACCAACCCTGCGGGGGTCAGTTTCCTGGCTAAACACTTTACACCATCGGGTGATGATCATCAGATTTGTGATGTCTACCTGGGTTTATTTTACGGGGGGGGGCGGGGGGGGCGCCTCCCCACTTTTTTTGGGCCTCTCCCCCACTCACCCTTAGGTGCCCAGAAATTGCCAAATTTGTAGGATTTTTGGTCAAAATTTTCAAAATTTGTCCGTTTCGCCGGAATTTTTTAGTCAAAAATTGGGCATCCCCCCACTCACCCTAAGGTGCCCAGAAATTGCCAAATTTTTAGGATTTTTGGTCAAGATTTGTCCGTTTCGCCGGAATTTTTTAGTTAAAAATCGCCTTTTTTGGTGCTAAAACTTGATTTTTGAGCACTTTTAAGCATAGTTATAGAGTGTATGTGGAAAACAGGTTATTTATACAGCATTTTTAAAATTTTTGGCCCATTTTATCCCCCCCCCCCCACTTTTACACCTCCCCCCCACTAGTGGGGGGCGTCCCCCCACTTATTTTTGCCTAAAACAAACCCAGTCTACTGCAGCAAACATCATCATCATCAACAACAACAACATACTGTTTGTAAGCAGCTGCGTAGTGGTAGATGACACTGGTGCTCAGATTGTAGACAAAGGGAAGACGATAGGCCGAGTCTTTGCTGTACCAATCGTGGAAGAAAACATTCAGCAAACCTTGGTCCCCACCTACAGCAAAAAAACAACAGTAGTTACGTTTAAATCTATATACAAATTTAATGTCAATTCCACATCTTTTCTGGTGTCACTAAATTTCTGTCATTCATCAAGCCAGCCACGCTTGTAGGTATATACATTGATTTCAAAACAAATTTTCTGAGTCGATTTTTTAATAAAGTTTAATGTATTAGTTTATTTTGCTAAAAATTAATTTTGCTTGAGAGGCTTTCCTTGAAATGTAAACGGACATTTTCGTCAAATTGGATAATTATTCGGATATCCAGCGCCCCCATTATCACAGGTCGTTAGACAACTCCTTCTCCTCCAAATTCAAGCATTAACAAAGCAAGTTTGACCTGACTACTGTGCTGGCTTTTTCCTACAAGGGGGGGAGGTTGGGCTGGGGGTGGCCCTTCCCAGGGTTTTGAGGGTAAATTTAGCAAAAAATTTTCGGGTTCGTTGGACTTTTAGGCATTAGCTCCAATTTAGGTTAAAAATATACGTATATAGTAAAATTTTTACCAAAGCAGCAAAAAACTAACTGTATATATACAAGTAACAAAAATGCTACGCGCAAAAGGATATAATAATGTGTGTTGGGCCTACATGTCTATCCTTTAAATTCCAGTTTAAGTAAAGGCATAAATCCGACACAGCAACTTTTGGTGGATGGTTCCATGGCGAAAGTTCTTCCGTTCGCTTCGGGCTTTCATTTGACACCAAATTTGACCGCTTTTGAAAAAATCTATTTTTGACCCAAAATCGCCTAAGTCCCCGCCCAACCAGCACTCTACAGTCACTTTGGATACGCAGTTCTATGACAAAAGTTTCTCAGCTCACTTAGGGCTTTCATTTGATACCAAATTTGACCACTTTTGAAAAATTTTAATGACCACTTGACCCTCCCCCACTACCCGACTGACCCTTCAAACGGCAAACTGGAACCAGCCCAGCAAAATAGGTACATCGGATGGTAAAAATAATAGCGGAAATGCGCTGGGGACACCAGATAAATCCTATGGAAAAAGTTTTGAGAGGCCAGGTAAAGCCTACTGGAGCATGAAAAAGTAATATGAGTGAGGTGAGGTTGAAAAATCAAGAGAGGACTAGTCATTAAAATGCTTAATATGGGGCTAGGTTCAAAAATGGAGGAGGACCAGGTTGTGAGCGAATTAATATGGGCACAGCTTCGCCGAACAACACATATTCGCGGGATTCCACGCTCCGTCTTAGCTTTTGTCGCATACAAAGCTATCAATGTCAGTTAATAATAAGAAATTTAAGGAGTTGAATACTCACTGAATGTTGTTCGCATACAGTGTTAGACTAGCTAGGAATGTATACGTAATTATCATTGTTTGATCGTGTTGAACTGCGGCAAGCAACGAGAAGAGATCTAAGAATATGAAGCTAAAGCTATTAGTTCAAGCAGGGAGGAAATAGAAAGTCAGAATCCTAAAATTCTTCTTGAAATATAAATTTGCCGTAAAAATGGATAAAATGCTCTGGCTAGAATAGAGCTTTTTTTTTCTTGAAAGAAAAGTTCGCTAAAATGAAAGTTCCATTAAAGCTCGAATGCATAGCAGTAGATTATTTATGCACTATAAACTAAATGCATTGTGGAAGTGTTCATAACGATTTGCATTTATAAACCGCGAATATGGGTTGTTCGGCGAAGCTGTGCCCAGATTAATTCGCTCACAGCCTAGTCCTCTTCTATTTTTGAACCTAGCATCATATTAAGCATTTTAAAGACTAGTCCTCTCTTGATTTTACAACCTAACCATCACCCATATTACTTTTTCAAGCTCCGGAGTTTTTGATTCTTGTATAATATATATATATATATATATATATATATATATATACAGTAGCGTAGGTACAAAAACTTTTCAGGGGGGGGGGGCGGTGTGGATCGAGGACTTTTGAGGGGGGGGGGGGTAAAATTTTCTAGTTTTGCGTAACATGCACACTGCAAGTTGTCTTATAAACTGAAAAGCCTTCTATGACTCATGTTTTCGACTTGTTACAACTGAAAGCGAAATCCTAAGTCCCAAATGGGGGGTCTGGGGGACGGAGTCCCCCAGAAGCTGAGAAAATTTAATTTTTCGAAAAAAATTTCGCCATTAACGCTATTGAAACATGTAATTCTTTATAAATGATTTATCAATTGACTAACAACATTTTGTACCTTTATTTACTATTTTCTACGTTTATATACTGTCTTGTCCGAAAACGGAAACTATTAGGATGCTCCCATTAAGAACTGCGTATTCTGATCATATCAACCAATTATGACATGATTAGGCGGATGATGTTGGGAATAACGCAGATAACAGCAAAACTGCAAAGCAACTTATATATACAAACAGTTGTTAGCATGTTTAATGAAAGATAATAATTTTGATGATCTAAATAATCAAAATTCGCGCCGGAGGCGCGAAAATTTTTTATTGGTGTAGAAAATGCACCAATGTTGAGCTAATTTGAAGCATTAATGTATAATTTGTGTATATATGTTTCTAATAAAGTTAAACGCCCGCGCCCCGCGCGGGCGTAAAATTTTTTTGCCCAATTTTTTCAGGGGGGCAAAGCCATTATTTCGGGGAGGGCGGCCGCCCCCCCGTATCTACGCTAGTGTATCATAGGGGTCGCGGTAGCGACCCCTATAATATGAGTGCTTAAGGTCAAATGACAGTGTAAAACAAGGCTGCGCAGGAGCTGCGCAGGTTCCTGCGCAGATTATGCGCAGATTATGTGCGCAAAAAATTGTACGTGTCGAGTTTAGTATATTGGCAAAGTTTCATCCCCGTACCACGTTCCGTTAAAAAGTTGCGCCAAAAATCGCTTACGAGAGTGATGTTTTTTTCCGGTTCTCCGCTTTGACGTCTGGTAAGGGGGTTCTGTAGCTTTAATAACAACAGATAGAAAAATTTTTGCCTATGAAAACCATATATATTCTTGGAGTACGCAACAAAAATAAGCCGATAGGCTAGTTTTTATGCTTCCCGGGGGTAGAAAAAATTTTTGGCTGGGGTACAAAGTCGGTCAAAACGCTAAAATGACCCAAAAGTATGCTTAACATTAGCCGTAATAAGTCAGATTGCGCTACATATGGGGCTAAACTAATTACTTGGCGTAATGCTAGACATGTTGGGGTTGTAAAATCTTGAATTCGTTTTCCGATAAGTTGCACCATTTTTGGGTACTGGCCGGCCAAAGTTGGTGAATTTTAGATCCGACTTTGAACTTAGTTTTTTCGCTTATTTTTCAAGATAGACTTCTCAAATCTTGCATGCAAAGGTTTTCGGGGGCGGAGAATCCATTCCCCCCATCAGTTTTGCTGCGCGATTCACCCGATTTGCTGGGCTGGTTCCACTTGACCGTCTGAGGGGTCAGGTCGGAAACCGATTCCTGGAGGTCCATAGTAGGCTTTACTTGGCCTCTCCAAACTTTGTCTATAGGGGTTTTCTGGTGCGCCCAGCTCATTCCCGGTGTCCGTTTTGCCGTCCAACCTACCCTTCTTGCTGGGCTGGTTCCACTTTGCCGTCTGGAGGGTCCGGTCAGTACCGACTTCCGGGAACATCATATAGGACTGTACTTAGCCTTTCAAAACTTTGTCCATAGGGGTTTTCTGGTGAGCCCAGCTCATTCCCGGTGTGCGTTTTGCCGTCCGACCCACCCATTTTGCTGAGCTGGTTCCATTTTGCCGTTTGAAGGGTCAAACGGGTAGGGGGGGTCAAGTGGTCAAAAATAAAATTTTTCAAAAGTGGTCAAACTTGGTATCAAATGACAGCCCTAAGTGAGCTGAGCAACTTTCATCATAGAAGCATATGCTCAAAGTAGCTGTCGAGTGCTGTGGTGGGGTGGGGTGGGGACTTAGGCGATTTTCGGTCAAAAATGAAATTTTTCAAAAGTGGTCAAATTTGGTACCAAATGAAAGCCCTGAGCGAGCTGAGCAACTTTCGTCATAGAAGCGTATGCTCAAAGTGGCTGTAGAGGGCTGTGGTGGGGTGGGGTGGGGGGGACTTAGGCGATTTTCGGTCAAAAATGAAATTTTTCAAAAGTGGTCAAATTTGGTGCCAAATGAAAGCCCTAAGCGAGTTGAGTAACTTTCGTCATAGAAGCGTATGCTCAAAGTGGCTGTGGTGGGGTGGGGTGGGGACTTAGGCGATTTTCGGTCATAAATGAAATTTTTCAAAAGTGGTCAAATTTGGTACCAAATGAAAGCCCGAAGCGAGCTGAGCAACTTTTGTCATAGAACTGCATGCTCGAAAGCATGCATTTGCATAGAAAGCAAATCCCCAGTCCGGCGCAAATCTCGGATGAAATCAGCAGCCCTATTTCGAGAAACAGACAAAGCTGTTTAAACTGCGTCGTTGGAATGAATGAATACTTACATAGGTACTTAATTTGGTTTTCTTATGGAGCTTATTTAAAGGCTTATGTAAGAGCTTATGTAAAGGACTTCAAGACAAGATACCAATGGAGCATGTAAAAGAACTGAAGACAAGATAACAAAAATGCTCCTTCGTCGCATGTAAAATACATATGAGTCCCCAGGAGGCAGGTTGTATAATAGCAGAAGACAAGATCCACCCTGTAAAATACATATGAGTGGGGTGGGGTTGTAAAAGAATGAAAACAAGCTGCAACCGCGAACCATATGAGCCTGCCCTATAACGAGGCTCATATTGGCGTACCTAACATCAATCTGTACCAGAGTTTTTACCTTTCTATTTATCTGTACAGTACACATTATATACGTATGTAAATACATCCTGCAAAGTTACCTAATGGTCTCACCAGTGCCTATCACATGCACACGTCATGTGTTATTTATAATCCTGCTTCGTTCGTTTGCGTAAATATAATATTTATAAAAATACATTATTTAATAGGATTTAGGAAATAATTCTGTTTCGAGTATATAGCCGTTTTACTTAATGTTTAAAGTTTAATTGGCACTGCACTTGATTTTCTGAACAACCACGTATACAGCTTTTTTCAAGTTGGTTAAATTGCATACAGAGAGAGAAAATTTTAGAACGATAGGTACCAATAAGAACATACACATAGGCCAATAAGAAACATAATATATTCTGTGCATAAAACATCCTGGGGTAGCGATTACCATGCATAAACAAGCTACCCAAAATACTGAGGGTACAATAGATAACAAATATGAATCAACCCCTACGATGTGATACAGACACAGTCATACAGGTTAGGTGCATTCACTCGCTGACCACTCTGCCAGACTGATACTAGTATTCGGCGGGCGTCGTCAGTGGCGTACCGACATACTAGTTGCAGCTTTAGGTTTTTTGAGCCCCCTGATTGAAAAGAAATTGAAAAGCGTTTCTGCCCTGTGGTCCCATTCACACGTGTTGTTTAGTGTTTACATGCAAACAAAAAACATAGACCCTGACCTCATTGCTGAGACAGGTAAGAGTAAAGTAGAGAGTATTTCCAGGCAAGCCTGGTAAGTAGTACGCACAAGGCGTAATATATCTTGAAATAAGTCAAATAAATACCATACATTCTTAATTAATTAGTAAATAATGTGTTCTTACGTTATTTTCATCAGTAAGTTGGAATTTTTCTTTGATCCATGTTTGCTGTTTAAGTGTTTTGTCTAAGCTGCGTAAGAACATCTTCTTTGAATGTCCTCTATTCAGACAAGTTTCAAATAGATCTTTATAGTTTTTTCTGAGATGAATTAATTTGTCATTTATTTCACAGATTCGTGTTAATTGACAGATTATTGTATTTTTCATGATTTTACTGGATATATTAGGGTCTGCGGGAGGGAATTTGTAAGTACAAAAATCGAAATCTTCCCTTTTGTCATACATTTTAGTAGTGAAAGTTTCATTAGAGAAAAACAAGAGAAGCAAGGTAAGTGATCCTTACCATCGCCAAAAGTGACCGTGGTATCAAATTCATAACTTCCAGTGCCGTCAGATAAAGAACTATTGGTTCGACCGGTAACCATAGCCAGCAGAAAAGAAACGAAATAAACTAAAAATATAGAAGAATAAAATTAACAAAGGCATAAATTAGGCAGAAAACATATACGTAAACGGTGATGAATAAATATGATGGAAAGTGAAGCTTACAGTGATACATACAGAAGAATATATAAGTATATATATTCCATACAGACACTGTTAGAAAAACATTAATTCAATCTGATTAGTGCGATTACGTTAAGAGTGACTGAAGCACATATCGTATATAACCCAAAGATGAGTGCTCTAGCCCCATGCGTCTCATCGCCCAGCCTCACCAGGTGCGCACCTGGCATGGGAAACTGGGCGGGTTATACACTTACTTCAGTATGTGATGTTAAAACATTAATACAAAAAACTTTCAATTTTTAGTTCTAAATAAATTTTCCACCGATAGAGGCGAAGTTAGAATAATTTGATTTGTATTCAAAATTCTTCTCAGCCATCTATTAACTGCTACACTGATTTGATTTTTAGTATACATTCTAGTGAATAATTTAGAGATTAAAAGTTTCACAGAGCTTTCAAGATTTGCAGAATAGGTGGTTAAAGTAGTTAAACGCATTAATTCGTTTTCAATAATTTTGATGCAAATTTTGTTGGAAAAATTAGAATAGCAGTGTGGGAATTTAATGGCTGTGAAAGGAAAAAGATTGGTTTTGTCAAAAGGTGCGGTTATGAAATTTTTATCCACAATTCTAATATTTATATCCAAGACTTCTGCTTTGTACGGAATTTCATTTTGTTTTTTCAAAATTAGGGTGCTTGGATACATGTCTGGGTGAATGTGATCAAACGTTCCTTTATCATTAAAAATTGTCAGATCATCCATGTATCTGAAGACAAAATACAAATTTAGAGCCGTTTTCCAATCTTTCGATGCCAGTACTCTTTTCATAAAAGCAAATTCACAATTAAACAAAAATAAATTTACTAAAAAAGGGGCACAATCTGTACCCATCGGAACTCCAATGTTTTGGAGACAGATTTTATTACCAACTCCGAAGTATGTATTGCTTACGATGCATTTTATATACCTCATCAGAGTAACTTTATCTATGTAATTGGACAGTCCCGGGTTATTACTCCAAGTTGCTTTGTATATATTAGCCACCATTCCAGAATTTGCCATAAACTTTTCTAATAAGTTGAAAAATTGATTAAAAATATCGTCATGGGTCAATGAAGTATACATTTCCGTAAAGTCGTACGTAACGACAGTGTTAGCCGAATATTTATTTAAAATTTTTATTGCATCGATGATCTCTTTAGAATTCTCAATAATCCAGAATAGCTTTATTCTATATTTTCCGTTTCTCTCGATTGCTTTACAATAGTTCTTTACTTTTTTTATAAATTAATTTTAAACAGTTAGAAATTTGCATTAGG
>JASAND010000368.1:0-31071 GCA_030248195.1 Trissonchulus latispiculum | reverse complement strand
CTCAAAATCCCAAGCTTCATCAAAACCCCAAAAATAACAATGCACACAAAATATTTTGGGCGTGAGCCCCTGTAAAAATTAAGGCCATTCAGGCCGTGGCTTGGTTGAATATAGTGAATTTTAAAACAAGGCCCGAAGGCCACAAAAAGTGAATTTTAGGCCAAAAAGGCCTCTTAAAAATCCCTAACGTGCGTTCCTGGTGTGGTATTTCGGCCGAGCATAGTGCGCTCATCTGGCCCTCATCGTGTGGTGTTCGTCGTGTTGGCTTAGATCATCCCTTCTGACCAGTGTGGGTCAGAAGGGGCCCCTAACTCGAGTCCTAACCGTGGAAGAGCGTACTTTTATTCCCGGCCAAAACGCTGGCACAACGGGAAGTACACTCACATTGGGGGGAAAACACCCGACCGCTCTCGGCCGAGTCTCAGACGAACACTGGCTGGAAATTCAAAATTTCCAGTGAGCTGACAGGAGTCTGACAGCTCACTGGTGTTTACTTTGCTGGCGGATTTCTTTTGATTTTATTGGAGCTTCCAGAATTTTCTGGAAGCTCCCTATGTTAAAGCGTGTGCCCAACTCGGGCTGGCCACGCGGCTGGTCCGTTGGAGGGGAGATTAACGAGAAAATGGAGTTATTACCCTCCAACTGACCCTAATTTTGATTTATTTCCCATGCTGAATTTTGGGAAACTTTGCAGACTTTTTGGTTACCACGTAAAGGTAACCAAAGGGGAAATTCCCTGAATAAAAATTAATTTTCCTGAATTAAAAAACGAAATAGTACGAAATGACGGCCACTCGGGGCCCATTACAAAAAACTAAATATTAAGCCCTAGTTCAGCGGGCTTATTTATAAAATTTTAGTTTTATTATTTTTATCGGCTCCCTTGTCTCCAAGCCCCTTTCTTTCTTTTTGGACTTGACCTTTCGGCCGTAGACAAGGGAAGCCGCCCGTTGATCCCAGCAACAATTGTCCTTCCTCGCCAAGACTCTAAGTCTAGCTGGAAAAGGAACGGAAGGGCAATTGTTGCGTAAAAATATGCATACTAATAGCTACGTAATTTTTCAGAAAATATAAATTAGATATTATTAATCTACGTACCTAACTACCTAAGACTAACTAGTTTCATTTCTTTTAAATTATTGGGGAGGGAGTTAAGCCCCCTCCGAACGTAATTTCACGCTATAGATGTGTGTTAAGTCCTTCTCTGCGAGGCAAGTCTCTGCTGGGAGAGAGCCAGCAGAGGCTCAGGGGAAGTGAATGGAAACATGAATGGGCGTAACCTCACAAGTAGTTACGCATTGTTGTAAGGTCACCCAAGGCCAATATTACAAAATTAAAATGTAACTTAAACAAAACTTCTTTCGCTTATAACTTTCGCAATACTGGGAGTTAGGTGACCGGGTTTGGAGTTTTAGAATCAGCAGAGAATTGCCTTTCAGATGCAACCAACTCATATTTTGACCAAAAATATGACTAATTAACTAATTATCACCTAACTAATGCAAATTGAGCCTAACTAACACCTATGAACACTAATTAACATTATTCCATGCCCCTAATGGGCGAATTATAGCCTTATTTTGACCCATCTTCCAATATTCGCACTGATTAACTGCATACAACGTTTTAAACTCGAAGTTTCTTGTTAAGTAGCTGGTTATTAAACAACTTCCTTCGTCGAACTTATTTTCCTTGATGATTTTCAGCTATTTTAAACAGTTTCTGAGTGGTTTTTTGATAATGTGAGGCCTTATTCGTGGCCTGGGAAGAGTAACGACTCCTCCATTATACGGAAAACCGTATTAGGGCCTATTGCTGACCCGGGAAGGGTAACGACCCCTCCGTTATTGGCTGATGACCTACCTAGGCTTTCTTAGACTACGTTCCACTGAGGTTCTATTCTATTTTCGTGTCATTTGCGTGCGCGTAATGCTATTTTATGTCTTATTCTTCCTATTTACACTAGAGCCTATGTCCCTAATAATAAGTTTCTGGGGGGTTTCACACTGACTGGCAACTCTGGTAACTGCAGGACAGTTACTTTATACAATGCTTGGACGTTTCACAGTTCACATCAAGATATCACAAACACACCATTCATAACCAGTACATTAGAACTCAGATCAATTCCATCAAGAATCACAATCTACTACAAATTGAGCTTTTCCTTGCCCATTTTAGGTTTTATTTTGCCTTTTCCATTACAAATAGCACGACTTTCACTGGAGTGCTGGAAGTTCAAAGACTCCTTATTAATTGAGTGATGAAAGACATTTTTGCAGCTCACATTGTCACCACAACTGTATCTGAAGCATAGCTGGCGGAGAGTTTGCCGTTATGAAGGATGAAGGGGGGGGCATGAGTGCCGCCCTAGCTTGGTACCTAAGCGTTATGGTTAGTACCCTCACCTATTAGTGTTTTAAAATAGGAAACTGCACTAGAAATCGGACAATGGGTGCCGTTACGGCTATAGATGTGCTACCAAATTTGACCCGTTTGCTATCTTCCTCTGACCTTTGCCGTGTCCATGTTCAATGAGTTTAAATTTTGATAAAAATGTCACAATTTTTTCCAAAAAAGGTTCAAAACAGCCCGAAGACATCGCTTAAATTGGGCTTAAAATAGCAATTTTTCGCAAAAACGTTTTCCATTTCCGTGATTTATTTAATGGCATGCCTTACACCGCTTCCCCCTCCCCCTTTCGACCCAACTCTCCCCCGCTCTTTGTCTAACCTCACCTGCGCCCGTTTCCTCCACAGATATCGAATATGAATAAATTATTTATCCGCGCACAGCTGAGAGAAACTTTGAACCGTTTACTTTCAAATATAACAAAAACTGCAATCAAATTCCTTAGCTTATTATGGTATTTTATGACTTTCTTTGTAATGGGTACTCGATTCAATGTTTTTTGGATTGCGATATACAATCACATTCTTATTTACTCTAGTATTTACCCGATTTTGTCCATAAAAGTTACTGGATTAATTTACTAATTTTTACGATTACAAAAATTCCTCAAACAGGAATCGAAGAGTATTAGCCTAACCCTCTCTGTTCTGAAGTGCAAATTTTCATCATTTATTTATCAGAATTTATCGGGTGGATTTTGAGAATTTGATGTTCAAAACAAAATAAACACTGTACTGCAAAAATGATTTTGAACAGATCTACAGTTTGTAGTTTTTACTAATAAACTCGTAGCTGTAATTTTACTGAATTTCGCAAAAATGGCCACTTGTAACAGTTTTGGCCAGACTTTAAACTAAATTTAAATAAAAGCAAAAATTTTAAATAAATAAATAAATTATAGCAATTGCATTCGTTTCTCGGTTTGTCCGTCTCCACCAAATACAGTAATCCTCAGCCACTGGTCACAGAGACAGAACTAGTACGAAATAAACACGAATCTACATTCTACAAGTCTTCTTTGCTCCTGTTCTCCGTTTAAGCGTTTCTCCGTTGTTCCAGTGAAACTGAAAACATTACCACATCTTACAAATTTCATTCATAAAAATTTCACAAGCTGGAATTTCATTGATCAAAGATTATTAATTGTCATATGGTCCATTGGAACGCAACTATAGTAAAATCCTGCCTACGATGTACCTTCCTAAAAGTTATAATCATTTGCCAGCGCGAGTCTAATTTTAACAATTTTAATAACAAGTCAAAAGTAACTGAATAACAGAAAACCAGTTCGCAACATTATTCTCTGGCGTCAAAAATTTGAGTCATCCTAAAAGTTATATATACAAAACTCACTAAAGTTGGAAAGTTACACAAGTTGCAGTGCCAACTTGACAGGTTTCTTTCTCATTTTCCACAAAATGAAAAGTTTACGGGAAGTGCTTCAATTGTCGCGAGATTTCGAATCTGCCCTAAATCCGCCTAAACCGAAAGTTCGATTTCAATCCTGCCTCCGATTTCTAACTCTACATCAATGGCTTACAGCGGCCGTTATTATCTGTCTTGGAATTGTAGTTTTAGCGCTGAATAAAACTGCAGTTGGTGTTGGACGCAGAACCGAAATTAGCGCAAACCCGGAAGGTTCAGCAATTTGGGGCGCCATCGGAATTTTATTTGCCGGCTCGGTCGGATATGATTGGATAAGAAAATATCGAGCTAGCAAATGCTATTTGCTGATCTATCTTTGCTTAATTCCAATTGCCCTGGCTCTAAGCGTGGCGGTGCTAACTTTACCTTTACCGTTCCTACCCAAACTTTATCGTTTGACTAACAGGTCAGGCTCAACTCAGGTGCAACAGCACGCTCAAGCACTGCTGGCAATTTCCATAGCAATTATTTGCTTGGCTGCCAGTTGCGGTAGGTTTACCGATTTGCTCTTAATGAGTTTAATTTTAGTATATCTTAAGGAAGAGACGTGGGAGCCAACGACCTGATAAATCATTGCAAAACCACAATTTTTAGATCAGCCTCCAGCTAGTGTAAAAATATAGTTTGCGTCTGTGTTGCTAAATAAACGGATCTCGGCTTACTCGTGCAGTTTCTAACTCGGTAGTGTATGCCTACCTCCTCTCGTGCCTAGCAATAAGAAATGTAAGAAACTAAATAGGATTTAGAACACGACAACTTTACTAACTTTCACAAAAGTAAATGATACATCCTTTTCAAACGTATCACAAAACAGTGAATATTTCCAACTCGACTCACAAAACCGTTTACACCACAAAAATACAGAACTCAGCTGCCAATTGACTGGGACAATCCCCCAAAAACCACTAATCTCGACCAAGACTCTACTCAACACTGCCCAAATCTTCTATTTTCAGGTGCCTCCATTTCCTAAACTAGTGAAGTAGCTAACTTTTGAATATCTTTAGCATTTGCCCGAACTGCATACAAAAATCAGAAAGTCTCAAAGGAATATTTCACACTAGGCAGTCTACTTTTGATTATTTCGGAACTATTTCGGTGACAACAAACGCAACCATTTCAATATTAAAATTAAAATTAAATTAAATTAAATTAAAATAGCACATTTCAATACCTGACTTTGGTTATGTATTTTAGCCATTTCATTCCTTGTATCAGCGCTACTGATTTGCCTGGGAAAAGGGAGCAGATGCTGCGGCGAGTCACCACCTGCTGGATATGAGGAATGAAGGGACTGTATCATAAATTTTGGACGAGTGTTGCCACTCCGAAACCCCCCATTTTTCTGTCCAGTAGCTTGGCTTGAGTTAGCACCGTTTTGAAAAACGATTGCAAATATGTGCGCAGAAGTTTGTGGAAACTTTGGTGCACTGAAATGGTTTTTTGTACTGTTGTTTATAAAGTGACTGTCATCTCGCTGTGTGCAAGACTATAGAATAAGAGCAAAAACGGTTATACGTACAATAAAATAGTAAAACAATGTAACAAAGTGTTTGGAGAGATTAGCACACTTAGTTTTCTAAAATTCAACGAGGAATGAAACCGGTCGTATTTCCTAAAACTCAGGATCAACCGTTCGTTCAATCTCAGTCGGCGATCTTTCTCGAAGCTTTTTTCGTCAGCCCTGGAATATTTTTTACGCCGTGCTTCTCATTTACGCTAACGAAAGGCTCATTGTAAATCTCAAAACATCATCAATATCAGAACAAGGCTTCTGCAGTGCCCGCTTTCATGATTTTAACAATATCCAAAATATGTTTTACTTTACACTTTCGTGAAAATATTCCGATTATATACTTCACTTTCCTACATTACATAACTTACTCGACTGCAGTGAATAACTCATTCAAAAATCGCTTACTGTTCAGACCAAAGAAATACCTTTACCTCAGTTTCAATGGGCATATCTCCGAAACCGACGGAAGTGACCACTGGTCACTACAGCCTATGGGGCCTATTGACCACTGCTCAAACGGCTTAAAACTGCGTTTTTCGGCGTTTTGGTCGGGGGCATATATAGTAAGTTGACTACGCTCGTTTCATTGGGCATATTGCCGAAATCGAGGGAAGTGACCAGTGGTGACTACGGTCTATGGGGCCTATTGACCAGTGGTCGAACCCCTTAAAACAGCACTTTTCGGCGTTTTGGTTGAGGGCATTTATAGAAAATCGACTACGCTCATTTCAATTGGCATATTGCCGAAATCGAGGAAAGTGACCAGTGGTCACTACGGTCTATGGGCCTATTGACCAGTGGTCAAACTTCTAAAAACAGCGCTTTTCGGCGTGTTGGTTGGGGGCATTTATAGTAAATCGACTTCGCTCGTTTCAATGGGCATATTGCCGAAATCAAGGGAAGTGACCAGTGGTCACTACGGTCATTGGGGCCTACTGACCACTGGTCAAACCCCCTACAACAGCGGTTTTCGGCCCTCTGGCGGTACCAATATAGTAAATCCGTGTCGCTGAACACGATGGGCATACTGTCGAAGTCTTTGGCGAGGCGAAAAAGTTTTCTCCTTATACCACCCACAAACAGAGGTTGCAGCGGCCGAAGCAGCTGTACAGAGGCGGCGTGACGTCGGTCCTCTAAATATTAATGTGTGTGTTGTTTGAAATTACTTGGACTGAAATGATGTTAGAAATAATATTTTGAAAGTAATTTATAATGGAAATTGTGTTTTGAAATTTGTTTGAAAGTCTGTAAGTCGAGATGTTTAGTTCGTTTATGTGTAAATTATGTATATGTGTATCAGCCAGCCAAGTCACTAGGTGGCGCTGTATACTTGCCGATTTTCGCTAAGAGTCTCTCCCAGCATCTCGTCTTTCAAGGGGGTCTCAAAATTATCCAATCAAATTCTTCCACGGCCTCTAAAAACTAGTTTAATCTCACTAGCAGTCTACACTTCAGTCTTGTATTTTTCTTCGTCTAGAGAGGTCGTGTGCTATTTTTCGCTCTTTCGCCTTACGTTCCCATATTTGCTGTGCTTTTACTATTGGTATTATAGTCTAAAGTGGGTACCACTTTAGACATTTATGAGCTCTAGGGTGACCCTGTTGAGCCATTCTAATGTTAATTATTTGTTCTTAGTTAGGTAATCATCTATTCTCTTTCTCTCTTTGGTAGTAGCAGCCTCTCTTTTCACTTTCTATTCTAAATTTCTATGAAGTTCTCCAAAATTTCTCTGATTAATTAGGGTTAAATTTATTAGTGTATTTATTATTGTTGTTATTGTTATTATTGTATTATTATACTTGGTGTAACTGTCTATTGTGTTGTTCCTACTATTATCTCTTGAAAGTTCTTGTGTCAATTTAGTTAGGTTACTCTTGTTTCTGTAATTACTTTACACCTGGTTTGTACGCATTTTCGGGGTCCGCCCCTTTATCAAGCATATTAATTTTTAAGAAAATGTGGTCTCATTTTTGGGCCATTTTAGGGTG
The DNA here is from genome assembly GCA_030248195.1 of Trissonchulus latispiculum. Lineage (NCBI taxonomy): Eukaryota > Metazoa > Nematoda > Enoplea > Enoplida > Ironidae > Trissonchulus > Trissonchulus latispiculum. Next base: position 23,730 of record JASAND010000368.1, on the reverse strand, counting down.
TCTCTTCTTAGTTAGGTTTTTGTATTAGCTTGTATATTCGGTAGGTAAGGTTTTTCTAAGTTTAATTGGGTAGGTAAATAGTTATTTTAAGTGTGTATATTTCAGCAAATTTGGGGTAGGGCATTTATTATTTAAGTCTTTGCTCTTCATCGGCGGTTAAACTCCGTTCGGCAGGTTTCATTTAGGTCTTTTGGCGAGGTTAGTTAGGTCGACTGGAACTACATCTCCTCCAGGTTCGACGTTCTCCTTGTGCACAGTTTCCCACTCGTAAAGTTTGGTTAGTTTGTACACTTCCAACTTTACAGGGGCGGAGGTGAGAATTCAGTGGTACTATATATTTATATAATCACTTTTCTGCTCTACCTACGGCACTGTTCAAGCTCCTTGCATCCATTGCCGCATTGCTGGAAAGGGACCCTTTAAAATGACAGAAGGACAAGTAATAAAAATGTTCCCATATTAATTCGCCCACAACCTAGTCCTCTTCTTTTTTGAACCTAGCCCCCATATTAAGCATTTTTAAGACTAGTCCTCTGTTGTATTTTACAACCTCACCACCACCCATATTACTTTTGCATGCTCCGAAGGAGCATTTTTATTACTTGTATATATACAGGGGGGGGGGAAGATAATCGGAGCGTCCTAGTTAACTTAAGATATGGTATATATATATATTACTTGCTTACCCAAGTTTGAAAATCCCAACTTTGGAACTTTGAAAGTTCTGCTTGCTTGCTTGCGTTGACAGCTAAACTTTTAATTTTGGCTAAAATGTTTGTCAGAAATCGGTAGCCTTACCGCTGGTGATCCATCCTTAACTCTTACTATCTAATCATCTAATGCGTTCTCTATATACCTGTTTTCCTACTTCCCTCCAAATTAATGCTCAGACTTAAAGTTACCAAGTTAAAGTTTTACCCCCTCCACGACCTTTTTAGTTTTGGACAGATTACGCAGGAACTGCCTTCATCTACGTACTTTTAGTTTTTTAAGACTTTGTTTAAGACTTTAGTTTTGTACTTATATACTTAGCCTAAGATTATTATGTTTAAACTTTTAACTTAACCATAACTGTTTCATAAACAGGGTTTCTATTCTAACTTGACTATTATAAAAACGTACGTATATGTTATATATATACGTATATCTACGTATGCGCCATTACGTAATCAGTCAAGATTGGCAAGTTGTGCTATATTGTGCATTGATTTGCCGCAAATACTGTAAACTAGCCAAAAACCGAAAAGCGAAATTGTTTAAAAATTCGTTGCAGATGCAATATAAGTCGTAGCCAGGAAAACTTTATATCGTTGGATTCAGCTCAGATTAAACTTTATGATAATGTTATTTTTATCCACTTTTGCTGGATTCGCATTGTCGAAATTTTGGGTCAAAAAGTGGTATTTTTGGAAAAAATCGATTTTCAAATTTTGAAAAACCACATATATCATATGAAAGCTGACACGTAAGCGGTCCTGAAAATCCAATTAAAAACGTTTTGCATTCAGTGAGTCGCGAGTAATAGTCAGTCAAAGTTGGAAAAGCAGCAAAGACCAAAGGATTTTGAAAATTGAAAAACTTGGATAACTATCGCAATTTTTGACGAAATCAGCTGATATTCGCGATTCAATATGTCTGGGACGTGGGCTAATTTTCCTGGCTAGTTCCTGGCTTCTACTGATCTTTCAAAACTTAAAAAATCGGCTTTTTTTGATGAATTTTAATTTTTTAAAAAACTTTTTCAACCAAAAGAAAGTTCATGCCATGACGGTTTAGAAAATATATACATTGCTGCAGCAAAAATGTACCGGTAATTCAGTATAAACAAAACAATTTCGCTCCCTACACTTTTTGGTCAGACAGACTTTAAAATTCAGAATGTTTAGTTAAATATTTTTGCTCATTAATTATGATTCTTTCGCCCGTGGGTGACATTATTTGCCAATTATACTTAAATTATACGAATACCAGTAATTAGTCAAATTTTACTGCTCTCCACTTGTAATAAGCTAAAATGATTTCTGAAGTGTAGCTTTCTTGGAAAGTCAAAAATGTATTACAGATGCGTTAGTCATCTACGACGCTTTCACAGGAGGTTTTAGAAATATAACTCGTCGATTGCCACAGTTGAGGCTCATAATTCATGCCAAATGTCTTAATTCATTGATGCAATTTTACTACGTTAGAAGACCAGTCCGAATTTCGAATTTTTTGCATTTTTCAGGGCATGCGGGCCGAACGCTTTCACGGGCATGGTCGGGCGGGCCGAGGTAAATTTTCCACTGGCCGAGCCGCAATACTTCGGCCCGTGCAGTTCCCTAGCACAAACATAGAGCGAGTGAGTCTAACTCCGTTTCAGCTGGGTAATAATTTGCTTGGAGGAGGTTCACTGGGGTCCAGTTTGTGGGAGGGGGGTCAGCCGCAGGGTATTTTTATTTTGCGACTTGCGATCATAAGTCCCGCTAGATTTAAGTTGCGTCCCGTGAAAAATGTTTGCGTCCAGATGGAATTGTTTTAGTGTTCTTCTTGAGCAAAGATTGTTTTAGGAAGAACAAAAGTTTGAATTGGCTACTCAGGTAGTCTAACATTTTACTGGACATGCTGTCAGCCCTATGCATGGCTTCACTGTTTTGTGGATGTAAGGAGAGCAGAAGGCACGGGGACTTTTTGATTGAGAGCATGACTGTGACTGAAACATCTGAAGATAATGTTTGAAGCTCTGTGCTGTCCAAATACCTGTACTTTCCAGTAAACAACCTTGCCGAAGCAGCCACCCTTTATACAGAGGTAGGTGCTCGTTGTACTAACTAAACTGTCTGTGCATATCCCACTACTACCTTTCGGTCAGTCTGTGGATGGTGTGCAGTCATTAACAATTGACGGCTCTATTAGATTACGTGTGTGTGTAGAAAGCCACGGTGCCGAAGTCTTCACGCAGCTGAAAGTCTCAATAGAAAATGGCACCGTTCCATGGACAGTTCTTAAGATCAGAGAGAGTTCAATCTACTGTGTTTGTGGCAGACGAAACCTTCTGAGCGTGCTGCAAAAGTTCTATCATATTGTCCTCTCCAGAAATATCGTGGTGACGTGCACACTGCCCATTCACATGGGGCCTGGAATCGGGCCCTAGATCTGGTAGAGCTGTGCAAGTACAGGATTGTGAAAGCGGGAGCTCCCAGTCTTCTCGTAGCTCCGTACGGTCCACGAAGATATTCTGCAATGTGTTGGCTCTGTCATTGTGTCTGTGTGCATTGTACGAGCTGTCTATCTATCGGTTCTGTTGTTCAGAATTCAGTGGATATCAGTCTGACACGATGCCGCGTGGTGAATTTTTCTACTTGGATGGGAAGTCGACAAAGTACGGTGCTAGGGGAGACTATCGCAGGCGAAAGCCTGGAGATTTTTGGCTATGATGATCTCAGCCTTGCAACAGTAGCTGCCGAAAGTTGACTACCTGCAAAAGCCGTCTGCTTGAAAAGTTATGGAAACTGCCGACATTTTGTCTGCTGCCAATGGAACCTCAGCTGAAACTGCGTGTCCGTCACCTTTCTCTGCCTATTACGCGAGTCACTGATCCGAATAGAAAACAGCTATCCCGAGTGTGTTAGTTATTGAAGACTGCCTGGGCGGATATTCTGAAGAACAAAGATGCCAAACCTACTGATTCAATCACGGTGAACATACAGCCGTGGTTAGAAGGCAGTGTGTACTTTTACGGTTGACGTAGTAGACCAGATTCCGCAACACTTCACTGTGCGCCATAGCATTTTAGTGGAAAGTGTCGTTATTGTGTTGGCAAAGTCACGGTTGCGTGCTGGAAAGCAATGCTTTACCCCAGTAATTACAAATTGGGAGGGAATCGATGTGAAGGAGGATAAGACGATATCGCCCACATTTCCTTTGACACGACTGATGAAATGGGAAAAGATTTCAGGCGTACTGTTAGCTTTGATGGTAATGGCTCCATGTTGTGCGGCCTCTACGAATACCAAAACTGTCATGCCGCCGCGACACACATGCGCCGCAGTGTCACGGCCGCGCCAGAAGTTTCACAGAACGTGAAAATGGCATTGGTTTGGTTTGGAAAAAGGTTTGTCTAGAATGAGCATCTTTTAAGCTCACAGGGATCACAATAGCCTGCTAAGCCATATGTGGTTAGTAACTAGACATGTTGCCATTCTGACACTTTAGCTTGAAGGTCTGGAGGGTCATGCCGGCAGCCACTCCCTGGAAACACCGGCATATCCAGGGTTTAGAGTGTTCAAAATTTTGTATCCCCCTCCACTCAGAACCACCAAATTGAACCCTGCTTTGAACCAGTTTAGCTCAAAAATGCAGACTTTGATTAAGTACCTATTAAGTACTTACATGTAAATTTTGAAATTAGCCACTTATGCAGCAAACACGCTTCATTTTAAATTAATGTAAACTAAAGCTAAATGCTCCGGTGTAGACTACTCACCGACTTAGGGATATTTTCGTAATACCCCTTTCAAGAAAGAATGAAAGAATGGTTGAAAATGTTGGTTTATGGGGTCTGTGTCCATGGGAAAATTTTTGTCCATTTTATATTCTTTTTGAATTATAAAGGAAAAGCTTCAAAATTTCACTTTCTATGACACAACAACCATTTCAACAAAATTCCAACACTGCAATTCACGTAACCCTCCGACCGTCCCCCCTCAACCCCAAATTCATCCAATCAACCTATTCAATATTCTAGTTTCCAAATCCAAATCCACACTTCCGATTTTGCAACAAAAACAGCTTTCATTTGATGTAATGTTATGTTGTAAACTATGCGCATCTACTGTAAGCTGCGCGTTCTACTTGGTCTCAAAGACGCCGGTCGAACAGCCCTCGGAACTCGCCTGATTATCTAAATTTAGCTCTTTCAGCAACCTCCACAGTCCCAAGATTCCGACATCTGCATCATCATATGTCCGACGGCACTGATTTTATCAGAAATGGCCCAAGGAATTCTGCCGTCCTTTTGCCACCGAAGCTAAGGCTAAAATCTTCAGGCTTCATCTGCGCACCATCTACTTCATCACATGCGTAAAATCTGTGAACGCTTCCTTGTCTTGGCCTGCGACCTCTTTAAATGTCTGCAGTCACCTTGCTGCGACCTCAATAAATGCGTTGATATGGCCACCAATATTATTGCAGACTTCAAAGATATGATATTGCAAAATGAACATCAATTCATCCGCCTGTAATAGAAAATCGTTGCCCTTGTCGACGATTACCAAATCCACGAGAATATTCTACGCCAAAATCCAAACTTAACGCATATCTCTAATGCTACCGAGAAAAGTTTTACCCTCCTATCCTGAGATTAGCTGGAGCTAAGATTCGGAGAAAGCTTCAAGAAGGCTGCCAGATCTCAACACATCTTACCGTATTACACAGGTTATTGATTTTCTACCGCCACTGCGTAAACCAGCATAAAACCCATGAACAATGTTGCATAATCTAAACTGGCTAATTTTAGCTGGGATATGCATACTGTGCATATAATGTGTCACGGTAAAGGTAAGTAGTCTTGCATTACCTTCCCAGATTCGCGGTACCCAACTACCGACCCATTAAAGATGGATAGCTGGGTTGGCAAAAGCGAACGGCGAACCGATATGTGCTTAGTTCCTTGTCAAGAGTACTTGTGAAAGCTTTGTGGCGACGGACATTGAACTCGCCAATCATCGGATTAGAAGTAGAACGCCTTAACAACTCGGCCATCACGTCACTGTGTCATGATCATGTCTCCCTGATCCTCCTTGTGATTCGAAAAACAATACGTTTGCGAAATTTGAACTCATCATGACCAAAAACACATTTGCCCAAATGAAATTTCAACTAATTGGTCAAATTATAAAAATTCAGCAATCGGCCAGGATAATCAGGAAAAGACCCAATGCTTTTTACATCTTTACATCTTCTCTTCTCTTTTAAACCTTCTCCTTTACCTTATTAGTAATTTGTAATTCTTCACGAGTGGTTTTCTATGCAAAACAAAAAACCGTATGAAAGAACTGAAAATCACCAAAATGTTCTGAAAAAATCATAAAAATAAATTATTTTTGTTTTGACGATGTGTAATATTTCTCAGTCGCAACACAGCCAATATCCAAGAGTGAAAGCAGAGCTGGGAGCTGGGGCGCCATCTTGAAATTTAAGACTTTGAAAAAATAAAGGGTTGAAACCTATCCCTAACAGTAGCTTTTCACAAAGTGGATAAATTAGTAAGCGCAAGCTGTCCAAGAGACAGGAAGGCTTCCGGGCTTCATAAGAACACAAGTAGTGAGCGTCGCAGGCGCGAATGTTTTCAGAATTGGGTGAGAAAAGTGAAATTTGTGAAATAAAGTTTGATTACTAAAGGAAAAAGTGGGAATTTTCCGCCTAAATTTTCCGGAAAAGGTAGGAACCCGAAGAAAGCAGGAAAAAATAGGAAAATGCAGGAACCGCAAGAGAACTGCGTTTCTGTCGATATATCACTTTTAACATTTGCAATGCAAATTATCTCAGCTGATTATACATTCTGCATTGCTTCAGTCTCTCATAATTATGGGGTGAGCATAGTCATGGTTAGCTGGCAGTTTAGTCAGAGGCAAACAGCCGATTGCATCAATAAGAATAAGATTAGAATAGGCTTTTTATTCCTGCTGGAGCCATATAAAATCAAGTCTGGCTATGTTTAGTGTGTGTTTTCTCCATTCTGTCACGACGATGACCAATGTTCAACACAGAGCTAAAGTCTGACACAAAACTGTGTGTACAAAATCTGTAAAGCCTGCAGTGAACTAAATATACGTCGTAACCCCATAAAACCATATATTTTCGGAATCCTTGCAGCCAAACGAACATTTTTATAGAATTTGAAATTTTTTAATATTTCAAAAATTCTAAAATATCAGTTTTTCTTATTTTTTCGGACCGTTTAAGGTATTCAACTCATTCTTTCAGAAAACGTTTCACGTCCGACGACGCATCGATTGACACATGAACGAAAAAAATCGGTTGAGAAATAAGCATTTTATTCCAAAAATTCATTTCCATTTTCTTTGATGTTTGCCGCTTTTTGCAGTTTGACTGATTATTACTCTCGACTCGCTCAACGAAAAATTTTTTCGATTAGATTTTCAGGACCGCCTACGCGGCTGCTGTTACCTGATATGTGGTATTTCAAATTTTGAAAGTAGATTTTTTGAAAAATACCACTTGTTGACCAAAAATTTCGGCAAAGCAGATTTAGCAAAAGTGAGTAAAAATAACAATCATAAAGTTCAAGCTGAGCTGAGTCCAACGATATAAAGATTTTGTTGCTATGACTTATATTGCGCCAGCAATGAATTTTTAAACAATATCCCAATTTCTACAGAACATCGTTGGCAGTTCTTTCTTTCTTTCGATACTTTGGCAGAATGGATTACATGTTAGACTAAAGTCTGCCACAAAAATGTGTATCAGCAATCAGACGATTGTGTATATTTGGGCGCATCAGTGCAGGTTAGGAGCTCACTTTGGCGCATTAGGGACCATAAAGTTATGGAATTTCAATTCAATTCATATAACTGAAGTCAAAAAGTACTTTACTTGAACAGTGCTACAGAAATAAAAGAATACCCAGTCCCCATACGTTTGTATTAATACCTTTATACAAAAATATTTCTTATCATTTTCATGTTAGAGCGGGGAGTCCTTGTCACGTGACGGTCGCGGTCAAGAAATCTGTGGCGTCCACGTCCAACTCTGACACCACTTCTAAAACAAGTCCTGTTCCCTCTGCCCCCAGTGCTTTATGACCGGGTCCGATGGAAAGACATTGAAACAGTTAAAAGAGGAACGAAAAGACGAAGCTGCGTCCTGCAGTGATGGGACGGGGTCAACTGGACACTTTCTGGACAGGGCCAAGCCGGACGTCAGACGAAATGGCCGACTCAGTCAGACTGTGGCCAGTTCTGGGAAGCGCCCCGCAAGAGTGCCCTACCTCTACCAGGGGTCAGTTTCATGAAAAACCGTCTCGAGTTCTCAAGTTCTCGAGTAGTCTGTTTTCAGTGACAGCAACCTCTTCTCTATTAAAAATTATATGCAAAAGTATCTACGGAAAATTTTATGGTGATTTATTGAGCCCACCATGCAAATTATTGAAGCAGGAAGAAAAAATGGTGATACTCCGTTAGGCGCACACCTTACAATATTTCGCAATTGTCAGAAATGCTCTACTCCGGTAGGCGCACACCTTACAAAACAGAGGGTATACTGTAAAACGCACTACTCCGGTAGGCGCACACCTTACTGAATTGAAGGTTTACTGCAAAATGCTCTACTCCGGGAGGCGCACACCTTACAAATAGTGATTTCTTGTCGTCGTTTACAAAGTAACGACTTGTACTAAACTGATTGCAAACTAAAATTGCACAGCTGTTACAAATAATTTAATCACCGCAACATGACAAGCAGGTGTAGATGTAGTTGTCGGAACTAAATACAAAAAATTTATATAACACAAATCTATTGAAAAGGTAAGTTCCGTTGTTACAGTCGCCAATTTTAGGAAACATTCTGCAATTAAGTGGACTTTCTGGTCTGGCGCTAGGAAAGGTGCTATATAAGAGGAAATAAATTACATACATCTAGCCACAGTAGTAGCAACATTCTGCAACGGATGTTGTTCGCAATCCTACTTTGATAGAAATTACTACTATTTGTCAATTAGAAGGGACTGCTTTTGAATATTGTCTTGAAAATGACATTTTGCCTAACTCATACGCATTAAGCTTACTTCATGAAAACCATGCTACTTGTCCGCTTGGAACTGCGGACTGTCATGGTTCAATCTACGATGTTGCGATTCGGAGAAATTTTTTGTATTTAGTTCCGACAACTAGACCTGCTTGTCATGTTACGGGGATTAATTAACGTTAATTACGGTGATTAACTAAATTTTAGTTTGCAATTAGTTTAGTACAAACTAACGACGACAAGAAATCACAATTTGTAAGGTGTGCGCCTCCCGGAGTAGAGCGTTTTGCAGTAAACCTTCAATTCAGTAGGGTGTGCGCCTACCGGAGTAGTGCGTTTTACAGTATACCCACAGTTTTGTAAGGTGTGCGCCTCCCGGAGTAGAGCATTTTTGACAATTGCGAAAAATTGTAAGGTGTGCGCCTAACGGAGTATCACCGAAAAAATTTACAAATTTAGATTTTCAAAAATTTCTCGAGGCTGTCTCAAGTTATAAATTTCAGTTCATAAATTTCTCTCGGTCGAAATCGACCAGGAACTTGACTCAAGAACTCGAGAACTTTTTGAGCGTGAATTTCAATGCGACTTGCGGATTTCGAAAACTTCCAGCCTAGTTTAGCTACTAGACTCGAGAACTCGAGAACATTTTTATGATACTGGCCCCAGGTCTACTGCTGATGATGATTCCTGTTCAAGTGAATCTGATTCTAATTACACCGAAAATGATGACAGTGATAATGATGATGATGATGATGATGATGACGACGATGATGATGATGATAATTATTGGAGGTCTGGGAATGGAGAAATTTCTCATCTTCCTGCTGTGCGCCTGGAGAGAGTGAGAGTGCTACAGCAACCGCAGTCGACGGGAGAAGGAAGCGGAAACGGTCCAACAAAGTGGCAGAGAAGTGAAAGAATTGGCCCAAACGTTCAGATGGGCGAAGTGGACGGGAGGCGGTTCTGGCGAAGTCATCTGGTAAAGTTCAGTCGTCAAGAAAACAATGCGCGCCCAATCTTGTGGTGCGGCTCCGCTTTCGTCTGACATGGATTCTAAGGTACTGCCTAACTTGTAGCTATTTATTACAGAAAACAAACATAGGACGACGACAAAAGATATTTAACATTTTTGTATTTTCTCAGTTAGAAAATGTTGAGGAAACGACTGCAAATGGAGATGTATGGTTTCACTGCACCAGAATAGATCGATACTTAAAATGGGCAATTAGTTTGTTATCATCTGCTGTTAATGGTTAAGCAGGGGCCCGTTGCATAAAAGTTATTACTAATAAGTTATTAGTGATTAGTTGATTAGTGTAGAAGCTTTATCGAAAAGATCTAAGGTTGGAGACGAAGTAGAAGGGTGTGTTTATGTGTCCTTTTGTAGCTTTTGAGATGCACTAGCAAATTAAATATTCAAAATTGGTGTGCAATTAAAATTCCGGCTATGCTGGCGGAAAAGTCTTTAAAATTCACGTTTTCGTTGATAAATGCTACCATTATGATTGAGTAAGAGAATATTATTGAACATCTTTGATATTTTAAAATTAGCTAGTTTATGACCTACAAAATGGCACCAAAAACTTCAAAACTTGTAGGTTCTATCAATAGTTTTGCTCATTCATACTGCTACACTAATCAACTAATCACTAGTAATTGATTACTAATAACTTTTATGCAACGGGCCCCAGGTGAGTTACTTAACCTGTAGTTAACAAGTACCTTAATAGTTAAGTAGGTGCTGTTTAATTATCAGCAAGCGAATTCTCAAAAAGTAACTATTTGAATAGTCTCACTCGCTGCTTGTAATTACATAAAATAGAATAACATTTCCTTCTGAAATTCGTACAGGTCTGTGGAGAAATATCGCCCCTTTTGGGGCCAACTTGTTCCTATTTTATGTAGGAATAAAGAGTAGCAAGAATTTCATTGCACCAAATAAAAATAAGATCAGAATAAGAATAGGATTAGATTAAGAGCATTGCACTAAACTTATTCCGGCATAAAATAGGAATAAAATGAGCATAAATGCCTTATTTGTTCTAATTTTTGTTCTTCCTCAAGAGCAGGTTTAAGCCCATATTTTGAGAGATTTCCGGAATTTTTGCAATATTTTCTTAACCTGTGATAAAAGAAACAAACCTTCAATATTATCCATTCATGTGTGCTGTACGCTAGGCAAAGCAAATTCATCGTGTTTGCATTTTAAAAAGTTAGTTATTGGTTCAAAATGAATTCGTCATTCATTAAAAATGAATTCGTCAAATCTTCATTTTTCTAAATACAATCAAGGTATGGGCGTTTGGCATCGTTTGATTGGATAAATGCAAATAAGATTAGATATACATATTCTTATTTTATTCTGAGAATAAAATAGTATTAGCTCAGCTAATCCTATTCTAATTTGGTGCAACGGAAATCGGGATTAGATGAGAATATCACTTTATAGGAATAACTTTATTTTCAGAATAGTTAGTCCTATTTGGTGCAATCGGCCGAAAATCTTTTAAGAGGTATAATTTATTTGTTGCATGCAAATATAATATATTTATATTTATAATTTACTGTTTCCCGTAGCTAGTTGCATTTAATCTGCTGTCTTATACCAAGAGTACATAATAACTAAGAGTGTGACAAGCGTCAAGCTCTTAGTTATTAGGCTTGGGACATCATCTGCACGATAACGGCTGACCCCCCCCACAAATTAGACCCATCACTTCAAAGAAATTCGCACGCTATGCCTACGTTCTAAAGCTCGAAAACACAACTAGTCAGTTGGTTCAATGTGCGTCTTTTGCGAGCTTCAGCACACAAGCATAGCGTGCGAATTTCTTTGAAGTGATGGGTCTAATTTGTGGGGGGGGGGTCAGCCGTTATCGTGCAGATGATGTCCCAAGCCTAATAACTAAGAGCTTGACGCTTGTCACACTCTTAGTTATTATGTACTCTTGCTTATATATACCAAGTCGATTTCAGAGAGCATTGGCTTGAACCACTTAGCCCGAGCGAAAGCGAAAGCGAAAGAAAAAGAAGTTCAAAACAGATAACTATTTCTGGCGTCTACGTTTAAAAGGAGTTTATCACAAACGCAGTTATGTTATCCAAAAATGTTTAAAATCTTTGTCGTGCCAAGAAGTTTTTGAATTTTCATCTTTCCTTCCACTAGCGAAGTAGCGAAGCGAGAAGCCGCTGCAATTTATATATTACCATAACTTTTAACAGAGGTACTTCTGTTATCCGATATACTAGGACTATTGTTGTCCTAAAACTTGGGGCTTGGTCGATTTTAACCATGCCAGGTTTAACCCTTTCAGGCATCGTAACTTTAATTTCTTATATTTTGAAAGTTTAACCCTATCGCAATATTTTATCCGCTCAACGAAAGCTTTCGAATGATACCCATAGTCGTTGTGCCATCCCTATTTCCAGTCATTGCGTATAGAATCAAGGGAAGCCCTCAATGTATCCCTGAAGACCTCACCTCTCCTCCCTCCCACATGGAAAATATTAGCCAAACCGATCCATACTAGCAAAAGTCAGAGAGTTAGACATGGGTGGTTACGAAAATAATAATAGCCGAGCATGCCTAGATGAAAGGGTTGCCTTTTTGTGAAAAAGCACCAACCTTGCAAGGACCATGACTTTTGGGGCCTTGTACTGGCTCATTTTTCCTGTCCTTGTTTGCATCTATACTTTAACGAGAGGATACTGGGAGACCCCTCAAAAATTAGAACTTCAGTACAAAGCTAAGAAATTCGAAGCCAAGGGACGGGGGACAACGCCAGAATGTTAGATAGAACAGAGAAGATAAAATTTCGAAAAAGTTTTAGAACATCGCTGAACCAGCTAATGAACCGCTAAGCAGCTTAAAATAGCTTTTAAGTCTCTAGACCTGGACTTTGGTTAAAATCACAAACTTGTCGGCTTTTTCGTAATTCTTAAGGTTTTGCCAGCGGTGACCCTCCTCCTTGATGTGCGAGCAGGCCCAGGGCAGGCACAATTTAGAGCAAAGCCTTGGACCCTCCAACAATAGGTGTCCGGCGTTCTGGCGTTGTACCCTGAACCATGGATCTGAAGTTTCTAGCCCTTTCTAGCCCCGCCTTAGCCTGCTCGCAAGTCAAGGAGGCAGACTTCTGGCAGAACCTTAAAATGTACCAATATTCTATTAACCTTGGGATTTTAACAAAGGTCCACGTCCAAGTATAGGTTCTTTGTTGTGAAGCAATTTTAAGCACATAGTATCTAATTCAGCGGTTTGTTGAAATTTGTGCGAAACTTTAGCATATATATTGCTAAAATTGTGTTATGTTTTCGTTTAACTTGACCTTCCTTATGTTGACACCTGTCCGTTTGCTTTCAATCTTCTACCCCTTGTAGCGAACTTACAGCTTTTGAGAGACCCCGGACGTCCCCCAGGATGCAATTGTTTGATATAAACATTTGCTCTTTTATTCCAGGTTGCTGATAAACCTTTTGTCTCGGTTGTATCAGACTCTGATTATGAGATGTTATGTATGTTTTGGACGGCACAGTGAATGACCCCAATGACTCCTCATGTAATAAGTCTAAATCCGAAGCAGCTGATTCGGATTCCGACTCTGATGCTGTATCTGATTCATACCCTTATGCGTCTTCGCAAAAAGCAGTTCTACTATTGTTGGTGTCACAGTGTTGATTCTAACATCATTCTTGCGTCTGGCGGCGTGAATTACTATTGTTCTGTGGCTCTGGCGAAGCCAAGATCTATTGCCATTCTTTAGCATACGCATCCTGATGAAGCAGAAATTCGTTGTTTGCCCCGAGACACCAAGAGAAGATCGACGCTAAAATTTAATTGCGAAATGAAGGAGATCCAGCCATAACTTGAAAGTTTTGAAAGCTGGAAAAGGATGTTCTGCGGGTCAGCGACGTCCACCGAGTCGTCATTGTAGAATAATGCTGCTAACCACGTACCTTGCTTAGCTGGATGGATGGTATGAAGAGAAAATGCATAAAGCTAGAAGCTGAAGAAGGAATTCATGTTAAACCATTGAAAGGTGCCAGGGCTGAAAGATTAGATCACTCAAAAATAAGCTAATGTCGAGTATAAAATTGCAGAAATTTATTCTCGAGCTCATCTTGATCAAGCTTAGCTCGAGAATAAGGACATTTCTACAGAATTTTGACTGATTAAATATTTCACTTCCGGTAAAAGATCATGTGTTAAAGGTAAATATGAACATTTAAAATCTCAAAGTACAATTCATAGGATGAACAAATTAGGCTAGCTGCACCAGACCGCCATCACCGCGAAGTTATTATTTCGTAAATGGTCGTTAATAATATTCTTATTTGTTGCTGTCTATTGTGACGTTTATAAAACTTCAAAATGGGCTAAAACTGAGTTAATCACGAGCTAGCGTCATATTATATGAATGAATTCGTAAAATTTGCGTCATCTTAACAGGTTAATTATATGAATGAATTCGTAAAATTTGGTTGGCCATTTTTTAAAAAATCGAGAATTGTACTTGTACTATTTTCGATCTGAAAATTCTTCAGCCAATCTCGAGTAGTGCTGGAGACTGGCACCTGAATTAGCTGGGGACTAAGTTGAGAATGGTTAACTCGGAGTTAGCTCTGACGTAAGCTACCCTCGAAAATGGTTGGTGCAGCCCATTGCAAATCTAGCATCAAAGGATTCAGAAGATCCCCCGTTGTATTCTGAGTGAAATTGTTGACTATATGCATGATTATGCTATAGGAATGACAACTGCAAATGATCCTACCATCCGCTTACTAATTCGAATGGAAGCATTGTCTAAGGGGGCGAAAGCTGTTAAGCTTGTAGCTACAAAAAGGAAGCCGATTGTTTGGATTGATTTGGTGATGAGATGTCATGGTAAACTGAGTTCACCTCACTTGCTTTTGATGGGCTTCATATTCGAAACTTTTGATGACATTACAGGATGTTATGTTGGCGGCCTCAATGCAGGTTTCTATATTCGACAGAAGAACAATGCTGGTGTTTGGTGTATCATCCTTCTACAATTCCCGATTAGGAAAGATCCTTGGAGAAAGCAGTAAAATGGTAGTCATCTTAAACTGAAAAGAATGCAGAGAAGCACTATTGCCATTCAGTGGACTGATGTTCTGGCTCCACTAACAGATGACTGGGCTGAAATAAGGAATGTGCCGGCAACCAGATGTTCGCTGCCGACCTGCTCAGATATTCTGAATATTTTTCAAGGGCTACTAAGGAGAAGTTGTGCGTACAAGTCAGATGAACGATTTTGTTTAACTAATGTATGGATTTATTGATGGAACTATTTTTTTCAATCGGCGTTTGCTGAAAGAGGTTGTGTTCTAATCAGCTCTTAAGCTGATGGTATCGCTTTGTGTAAATTTGTCTTTCCCTGAAACTTGAAACTTTCCAAATTTATTATTTTTGTGCCCTTATAACATTCTGGACCAGTCCCGTATCTTTATGCGAAAGATAAAAGTTAAGCCAGTATAAACCTAGAACCATTTTCCAGGAAATCCGTTTTTTCAAAATTACTGCCAAATCTTATGGACAATTTTGGTTAATTTATACTCAATTCATACACTAGTCTCATGCACATTTTATCAATGCCCATTAGCTAGAGTTCGTTGCCTTAGGTCTCCAGTTGCGCGAAAACTCAATACAAAGTTACGAAATTTCGTGTCACCGCACATTTGCCGGATTTTCTGGAGCATTAAGATCTGTTGAGCTAAATCCAATAAATGCCCCTCGACCCACATGTCCTTCACATCATAGAAGTTTTGGCCGATTCTACACTTTTGAGAAATCGATGTTCAAATTTTTTCTCTATATTTAACCTTTGTCAGAAAAGTTTTGCTATTCTTTATGCTAGTTTTGCTAGTTTCGTTACTGATGTGAATGTACTGATTATAAGCTTTCAAACGATGTAAAATTTGAGCTATATTTAAGCCGTTAATGCATGCCACCGATTTGAAAATTTGAAGTTGTCCCTGTTGTTTAGATTACAAGTACTTCAATCTGTGCAAATCGCTAGTATTTAGCACCAGCTACCAGTTGAAGCTTAAAACAGATTGGTCAATAGAAATGCAACTAAGAGAGTCGTCTCGGTAATGCAAGCACCCCCTTAGGACAACGTTTGCGTTATTTATCATACCCCCCCCCCCCAAACGGGGACCTCTCTCAGCGCCCCCCCCCCCCCACACGGGGACCACTTTTGGCTACCCCCCTCCACCAGACGGGGACCACTTTCTACTACTCCCCCACCAAACGGAGAGGGGTATACCTGTCGACCGCCCCCAAACGGTGGAACATTCGCGTATTGTGGGCGGAGCAATGCCAAGAAGAAGAGAAGCCCTTTATTGGATTACTCTTCTTCTTAATAATAGTGCAATTATGTACTCTTGCTAATTTGTATGAATTCGCGTATTCCAGTGGAATTGTGCCTACTCTTTTGATGTAGCCGCTCAGCAGTTTCATAACTCTAAAGTGGAATTGTGCCTACTCAGAAAACTTCAATAGTAGAATTGTGCCTATTCCTTTGATGCCTAGTAGAATTATGCCTACTCCTTTTGTCTACTAGGTAGACTAGATAAGTTTCCGATTACATAGGCAAACTTCAAAGAAATTAAAATTTCAATGTTTTATTTCATAATGACAAAGTAATAGAATATCACAATTTTGAAAACTATAATGCTGTTTTAGCTGCGAAAAGTTGTGAAATAAAGTAACCAAGCGTGATGATATTCCTTTATCATTAATAATTAATTTAGCTTCAAGTAATGTGGGTGACCAACAAAGGCCCTATTTCTTAATTAAGAGGTCTGATATAATCGCGCGAAATATAAAAGTAAAACGAACCAAAATTATAATAGGATTTTAATAAAATAAAATTTTTCTTTACACCGGGTTAAACGTATTAAAATTGAGTGCTTTGAACAGCCCATTTTATTTAGTGTGTAATTTTTTATACCTTCTCTGCACTCTACGTAATGTGTGCAAACCCCAAGATCTTTCATACATCATTCCATAATTTCATTCCATTCACAATCTTTTAACCTTTTTCATTTTTCTATGCTGAACGCATGTCAAAGTCACATTGAGACATAGGTTTAGACAACTTAAATAAAATTAGGTGTCAAAAAAGGAAAATTTCTATATAGATCAACAACAGCTACAACATCAGTATACATGTTTGTAAACAAACAACAATGGTGGAAAATTTAAATGCACTCTGATTAATCATATATATATGTTATGCCGAACATTCATAATTGCCTATTATAATAGGCAACCAAATTGACGATTACATATAATAGCCAAGGTGTTTGCCGATTATTCATAATAGCAAGAGTACATAACAACTAAGAGCGTGACCAGCGTCAAGCTCTTAGTTATTAGGCTTGGGGACATGATATGCACGATAACGGCTGACCCCCCCCCCACAAATTAGACCCATCACTTCAAAGAAATTAGCACACTATGCTTGTGTGCTGAAGCTCGCAACAGACGCACATTGAACCAACTGAGTAGTTGTGTTTTCGAGCTTTAGAACGTAGGCATAGCGTGCGAATTTCTTTGAAGTGATGGGTCTAATTTGTGGGGGGGGGGTCAGCCGTTATCGCGCAGATCATGTCCACAAGCCTAATAACTAAGAGCTTGACGCTTGTCACACTCTTAGTTATTATGTACTCTTGGTTGAATGAAAGCTCTTAACGAGCTGAGGCACTGTAGTAATTTTTAAAAATCGTGAACAAACCTATTTCTTGAATATCTATCCATCCAAAAGGAAAAATGACGGACGAGAACAACTTGAGGAAGTCCCTACATCGTTGTGCCGGCTGGGCCATTAGAAGCTGTCAGTCAATTACTGAATGTTGCTTAATGTCTTCCAGTGTCACTTAGTTTAGTAGGAATGACTGTTTTTAACCTTTGCCGTGCCTTTTTCTCAAAAACTCAATATATATGAATATATTACAACTTGGTGGAAAGTAACAAACAGCAGTAAAAGGTTCACAGCATTTGCAAATATTTTCGTTTAGTAATATCAAGAGTACATAATAGATATACATGTATTATGTATTATGTACTCTTGGTATTATTAAAAGTTTTAAAGAAACTGATCCCTGCTTTGGCTGCGAAGATCTGCTAACGGAATGTTTAAATGCGTTTCATCTGTTTACATCCTTTATAACCCAAACATTTAATATTGCAGTGTTGCAGTGTAGACAGTTTTTATGGTTTGTGCTAAACGGCCGGTTGCACCAAATGTGACTAACATCTAATTAGACTAATTTGTAATTAAGTTCTAATTAAGGCCATTTTCCGTTGCACCAAATGGAAAGTTAGTTAAATTTTAATTCTAGTCAGGGGTAAGATTAACATTTGACTAACTTCTGACTAACATCTTATTAAAATGTAACTAAAATCTAATTAAAGTCATCATGTGACATTAGCTTGTTGTACCTGATTTGCTAGAGCTCATCTGGGAAAAATACTGATTGGTTTAGAGCTAATCAGATTTTAAAATCTAACTAGCTTGGTGCAACGGAGAATCTGATTAAAATAAGATTAAGACTAGCTAATAACATTTTAGCTAGAAGTTAATAATATTTGGTGCAACCGGCTGAAAGTCTTACATGCGCATGATGAAAATTATAGCCAATGAAACCGATGTTTGGAAAAATGTTTTATCATAACAAAGTTTAACAAGAAAGAAGTTCCCGTGTCACAGTGTGATTTTTCCCAGTTGAAAATTTCCCCCCCGGAAAAATTACACCAGTGTGAATTTTCCGGGGGGAAATTTTGCACCAATGCAAGAAATAATGCAGATTTCTGTTTATAAATTGCGTTTGGATCATAATCGAAGCTACTAATTATGCTTTGAAGATGGAATATGATTAGCATAATCCGCCAAAATAATTATTCATTATAATAGTTCGACTGAGATAGAGATACAAAATTAAATCGAAATAATTATAAAATAAATAAAATTTTTTGAAAAATCAAAAGATTTGTAGGATTGATTATAATCATTATTGTATTCAATTGCTTAGGTATTTTGCATTTAATAAACATTTTAAGGACGAAATGCTTAAGTAAGTAATGACTTCTAATCTAATAATAATCAATTAAATTAAAATTTATTTCTTAGTTTATTTTAGAAAATTCATTGAATTAAGCTGAAATAAAAATTTCAGTTTGCAAATTGAAATCTCAATTAATTGAAATTAAACTAAATTTTCCAAGTTAACCTGAATTTTGTAAACTTTCCTTTTAAAATTTCCCTAAGGAAAGATTTCACCATTGAGCTGTGGTTGAACTCTGAGACTAAAATTTCCAAAATTTCAATTGTGTTTTTAGTTTACTAAGAAAGATACTTATATAAGATTAGAAATTAGCAATGATTTAATTGAACTTTATTAGCTATTATTGTTTACTTGAATGATTCTTTATTAGCTTTTATCGAATGTATTGATTGCTGCATATGATTATATATCTATGAAATAAACAAAAATAAGTTTTAATTTGACCTTATACCTTTTCCTGCTTAACGGCTTGGGCTCGGAGATAAAAGTTTCCAAGCTTTAATTTATGCATATATTTTTACTAAGAAATAAAATCATAAAATATTAGTGCATAAGAAATATTAGAGTTAGCTTTTTTATCATAAAATTTTTCTTTATTATAAGGTTTATCAAATGCGAAATAAGCTGTAAAATATAACAATAATTTTAATTAATCCTTCAAAATTTCTGGGTTTTAAAGAATTTTTATTCAATATATATTCAACAAAGTTAATTTTGTATATGAGTTAAGTAATTATTTTGGCATTTCAGCGTTTCAGGCTAATCATATTCCACCATCAAAGCATAATTAGTTGCAATATTTATGAGCAAAACTTAATTCATAAACTGAAATCTGCATTATTTCTGGCTTTGGTGCAAAATTTCCTCCAGGAAATTTCACACCGGTGTAATTTTTCCGGGGGGAAAATCCACACCGGTGTAGTTTTTCCGGGGGGAATTTTACAACGGGGGAAAACTGCACCGTGACATCCGTAGTCGCCAAAATTGAAAGTCTTTTCATTGCGATAATACGGATCCTTCATCTTTTCAGAAGTTGTATTGTCTGACCAAGAAACTAGTTTAGCTGCCGCTATTCTCCAATTTTGAATCCGCTGTTCCAATTCAGTCAACCGCTGTTGAGTATTAAACAGTTTCATCTTTTGCTGACGCATCAGAGAGCGTCTGACCACGATCAAAGAGTCGCTTCTCACCAGCTAGATCCTTCGCTAGCTCTTCTCGCTCCTTCTCCACTCGTTCAAGTTTGAGGAATAAGGCATCCAACTCCTCCTTGTGTCCAATTTTCAGCAAATGCATCTGCTCCAATAGTAGCGTGCGAATAATAATAACAATAATCTGTAGCGTGCGAATTTCTTTGAAGTGATGGGTCTAATTTGTGGGGGGGTCAGCCGTTATCGTGCAGATCATGTCCACAAGCCTAATAACTAAGAGCTTGACGCTTGTCACACTCTTAGTTATTATGTACTCTTGATAATAGACAATCTCACTTGCCTGTTTTATATAATAGGCAAATATTTTGCCGATTATATATAATTGGCAACGGTGTCTTGTTAAAGTCTGTACTGAAAAATCAAATGTGAATGTTATTTTGAATATTCGGCAAGACACTGTTGGCGCTTATATATAATCGGCAAAATATTTGCCTATTATATAAAATAGGCAAGTAAGATTGCCTATCATGAATGAGAGACAAAATGCCTAGCCTGTTATATATAATCGGCAATTTGGTTGCCTATTATATATAATAGGCAATTATGAATATTCGGCATAACATATGATATGGAATGGAGATCGCAGCAGCAGTTCACAGAGCAAACCCGGTTGATAAATTCAGCCTCTTAATTCGATTACTGAATTACTTACTTTTTAATTACTCCTTATTATTAGCCTACTAATGATTACTACTTATTAGCCTCGATTACTGAATGATTCCAAAACAAAGAAATAATTCCGAAAATTGTTGATGGGCGGCATCTTCATCAGTAATAAGGGCCAAGTAGTCATGAGCAAGAGCGCGTTTCCATGTTTACCAACCGTTATACCGGCAGATGCGCTAGTCATGCCTGTGATACGTTAAAAGCAACTATTTGTGTACAAAGCAAAGCCACCGCGCCATGTAAAATTGTTTCTCGTCACGCCGGCACTGAGCCGAGTGATTAAAGTTTCTTCAGATGTACACCGGTTGACGATAACCAATTGCTACGAGAGCAAAATGAATGCAAACTAATATAGCTTTTATAGCCGCTTGTCTAGAAAGTTCGCGCCAAAACTAAATTTCTTTTCGGGTTCACATGCGATTTCCACTAAAGATCTGGCGCGTGGCAGGACCAAAGATGTGGATGTAGGTTTTTGAAAGGAAAAACTGTGATATTTTCGAAGTTGGGTGGCAGTTTTGACAACGTTGATCCTACCGTTTCGTTTGGGCATCAAATTGTAATAAGTAACACAGTGCGTGCAAAACTGAGTTATATACAATAGATAAAATATCTGTGAAGTTTCACCGTCAACCTCTGCCCCCAATACCTGACGTAACCGAAGTCCGTATGCGGGAACATTTAAACCGAAATACAAAATTGAAGCTAAAACTAGTTTGATAGACGCAGTCAGTCGACGATCACGCTTTGGTCGATGGACGTTAACCTGACAATTCAATCTTTCAATAATTTTATACTGCTGTGCGTTTGCAGAACGTCCAGGAAAAAAGTTGAAGATAGTTTCATTCCTTCGCAAAAGTCTGAAGGCAATCCAACTGTTGAATACCATCAGCGTTAGCATGGGAACAGTACAAACCAGTAATAAATTAAGCAAATCCATTATCGTGTGGCCAAGGTGAAGCTGGGAATGAATCGAACATACATAACCAATTTCTGGTACATAAACAATTCCAGCAGCATAAATGTACCACGCATTGTAAGCCAAGCTGAACAGGAAAGTCAGTGCTACACTGAACCTAGCCCTCTCAACAGTCAAAACCGTTAATCTTTGCAGCGGAAACTGAACTACCAGAAATCTTTCAAGTGTAAACTGAGCAATTAGCCAAGGACACGCTGAACTACCCAAATATCCAGAAAATGTCATTATTTTGCAGGCAAGCGTATTTTGGAGTAAATTGAACAATCCTATGCGATCAACCCAACTGCAAAACAGAATGGAAAGTGTACACTGACTACTGACAGAGATTCCAAGCAAGAACTGCGCACAACTGCAGTTTGGTTGACGACGACGTCTTCGTCGCACAAAGAGCAGTGCATTAGCACAGTTGGCTAAAGTACCCAAGATGAGAACTGTGCCGACATAGATGACGGCGAACAGCTGAAACCCTTCCACCGGGACAAATGCCACTGGATCAAATCTTGTGCGATTTTTAACCATATTGATATGCACCCTGGAATTAGAATACATCCATAAATTAGCTGTGAATATCTACTAAGTGAAAATGTCAAATGGTTCTAAAATTTTAAAAGAAACGGTATACAGTTTTTTGTCTGTTCAGAAACTATAAAGTGTATGGCCTGCTTTGTTCTTCACAAAATCTCAAACTCATAACATTGTTGTTGACTAAGAAGAGACAACTAACCAATCACCCGAAAAGTTAGCTCAACTTAATTAATCGAAGCAATTCTGCTTAGTTAAGCATGATGTTACGTATCAGCACTTGTACGCTACAGCTTGTGAGTTCGGAGAAAAACACTTAATAAGACTCGGTTTGGGGGCAGACCTCGAACTAGGTCAGGTATTAAAAATGCAGAGCAGAGAAGCATAGTGAGCAGTGCACTATAAAGTTTTGTGTTTTCTGTCCTTTTATACACAAGGATATTTAAAACGCCTCGTCTCTCTTAAAGCTTTAAGAACTATAAAGTTTATCACATATCGGAGAGACCAGTCTCTGTACACGAGGAAACCCGGTTCTTGCATACATTCCCTTACAACCGTAAATGCTGTCCTTGACCGAAGGTGACCGTATCCGTGTCCCGTGATTTCGTTGGGAACTATTACAACAATGACAGGGCGGGAGAACTATAAGAGAAACTATTGTACAACCATCGACTAGACTGCCACTTGCCACTCAGAATACCAACCAAACTGCTCATGCTGCCACCATTTTCTTGCCATTATATGGAATCACTAGCGTTTCGAGCCTCTTCTACTTCAAACTTAAACACTACCTTACATGCAAGGTAAAGGCTACGCCCAGGCCTAAGTAGGTAAAAGGCTTCAAACACAACTGTTATCAATGTTTCCAATAGACTCAACTAATTTACAACCGACGTTTGTGAACAAAATTAGCTTAAAGACTCAGCTACAGTAAGCTTTATAACTATGCTTAACAGAAAGAAGAAATTAAAACTGACAGCGGCCCTAATATAGGAAGTAAGGCTGTTAATCTCGTGGAAAAGGTATTGCCCCTCATCTTAGTCATAATATGTTGATTAGAATTTGGTTAGTAAGTTTGTTACAACGTGCAAAATCGATGTCAAAAATTTTGCATAGAGACGGTTTAACATTTCTACCGATGGAACTAAGAAGTTGGAAATAAATTCAAGGACGTAAAAGACAGAAAGCTTTCACATAGTTTCCTCTAATTAGATCATCAATGAACCTTCTGATTATGCCGAGGGCCTTGCATAAGATATCAATGTCTATTTATATTTCAACATACAATTTTGAAATAGCGTTATTAAAGGTTATAAGTATGCAAGGCTTAATCTGAGACAAAATCATTATGAAAACTTTGCAAAAGATGGCTTGAATTTCGTTATTACTAGATTTTTGAAATGGTCAAAGAATTCAAATATCAACTGAAATGGTCAAAGTATTCAAATATCAACTATCAATCAAGTCAAATATTAAATGCCAATTGCACATCGAAGAAAATTAAACAGATGAAATCAATGGTTTTGT
>JASAND010000365.1:0-37965 GCA_030248195.1 Trissonchulus latispiculum | reverse complement strand
TAAGATCACCCTTCCTCCCCATGAGTTAACAGAAGTCATGCTTGTCAGCTCCAGATAATTGAAAACACTATACTTATTACCCACATAGACCACCGATGCGAAACAACATTAATCTTGTTTGCTTAGTAGTCTTTTGGAAAAAAGATTCTTTGGATGTAAGCTTTGTAGGAGATAACGTTAAAAAACACAACTATTTCCCAATACGTGTTGGCAGAGACCTCGGAATTTGATGTTTTCAAATATTTATTTCTATTGAATATAGAAAGTAAGTATCAACCTTCAGAAAAGGTTCACGGCAGCTTCTTTGGTAATTGTGAAACCGTTTCGACAGTTTCAGGCATTAGCTTGAATGATTCACTGGAACATTCTTTCGAATAAACCGCTTGCGGTTCTAAAGTTTTCCCATGGTTTTCCATGGTTGTACTACAGCATCTCGATAGGCGCAAAGAACTTCTTGAATTGGGGGAGCCTATTTAGATTTTGTTTATTTGTCAATAAACCAAAGATGACAGATACCGCACAAATTATGACAGTTAATTTGCATAATAAGGACTTTCATAGTCTTCAATCACTGGAGAACGCTGTGTTGATGCTGTGGGAACGCTGGCAGATGGAAAAGTGGTGGTGGCAGCGGTGGTAGGTATGAGAATTGGTACACAAACTGGCATGAAGTGGCGCGAAGGGGCCATGACTGTGGCAGGGATTGGTTGCATTTGTGGGGGGCCCGGAGGAGGCAGTAGGGCCAGTCGAGGGGGCGCCATGTGGACTGGTGGATGTGGTGGTGGTGACGGCATCAGCATCAGTGGTGGGTGTCCAGGGAACGGTCCTAAATTTAAGCTTTTAGCAGTAAAATTTGAGTTTCAGAATTGTAATATCAACAGAACCTTGTCACACTGTTATGTATTATGTACTCTACTAAAATTAAATGATCAAGCTAAATAAGTTCTGCAATATTTGAAGCTGGCGTTAACGTTGATACCATCATACCAAGCTATCAGAAAACTGACATTAAAAATATGTTTTGACCCAAAGTTACCGCGATTAGTATCATATTAAAATTACTGTTTAATATTAACTGCACATTACTAACCATATTACATATTTACCTTAGTTTTACTGTGCAGCGCTCCTACTGTGCGGACAAGCATTCAGCCTTAGTGTTTTGTCTTCACACTGCACGCTTATTCGAGTCAGAGGTGCTGCAGAGTCGCTTATTTCTTTCAATTCTATCATTATTACAGTGGTGAAAGGTGTTTTCTTTCCATCATAAACTCTTGCATAGCACAGGAAAATCGGTTACCTAGGGAAGGGGGTGGTGAAGGTCGTCCGGCACATCGATCGCATCTGTCGCAAATTGTGGGCACTTGAGATCTAATGCTTCCTATCTGAAGAAAGAAATATTTTAATTCATTAATGTAGAAAATGCACTTTGGTAAATAAACTTTTTAGAAGTTCAGAAACAAACATTTGTGTAAACTTTCAAATTTTTTAAAGTGTTTTGTTTTGAGCCAAAGTCAGTATTTGTCGGAGGAAACTCACACTGGCTAAAAGTGACTTCTTGTCAACATCTATCAAGCCAGCAGCCTTCTTTTTGCTAATTCGTTGAAACTCAGCAGTCACAAAGAAGATCAGAACTAGCTAAAATAAAAAATAAAGTTGAGAATTGCTACAAAGTAGGGGAAGTGGCCCAAATATGGGCAAATCCGATTTAACCACATAGAGATAGCATGAAAAAGTTGCCTAATATGGCACCGGGGTTCCTAATATGGGCCAAGTGGCCCAAATATGGGCACACGCTTTATCATAGCGGCAAGATCAAAGGAAATCAGACAAGACGTTAAAATTGTCGATTTCAAGTGCAAACTTACTTGTTTTGATGTTGTCACTGCCTAGTAACTGATAATTAACAATTATACTTCTTGCTAACTAATAATCATTAACTATTAATAACTATGAACCATTTACTGTTAATAACTAATAACTATTAACTATTAATAACTGCTATTAACTATTAACTAGTGATTAAAAAAATTAATGACTATAATCAATTAATAAATGATAGTTATTAATTATTCGAAGCTTTTTAAAAACAATTCTATAATTAAAACGTGTTATGAGGTGTTCTTGTGAATCTTTTACAAAAAGTCAGTTTTCTCACAAAATTTCTGTAGAATCATCGTTAACTTAAATATTAATCACTATCGTGTATAAAATTTTCAAGATAAAGGTTTACAATTTTTGGAATTAAAAATCGTTATTTGCATGTAAAAGGCCCATGTTTTACATGTAAAAAGCCTATTGCCCATAATTGGGCTCCAGTACATTTTGGCCTGCCCATGTTAGGGCTCAAAATGAAAAATGGCACCAAAAATAGTTGTCCTGCATAAAATTTTTTACAGAAAAGACATAAAGCTTTGATTTTTTTGCAAGTACAATCTACCAAGAATTATCTATAGAATGATATTAATGTTTCCAGGATTGGCCGAACTGAAGCCGAGAATACTACTTCACATGAAAAATTTTGTGTATAGAGGAAAAAGTTTGCTTTTCGGAAATTAAAAAATGACAGTAATTAGAAAAGAAATACTAATTAATTATAGAAAGCAAAGCTTGTGCTGCAATTTGGCAGGTACATTGTTAATTTAGAATCGAAGAAATTGCAAAAATTTTGTTTCCAAATTTGTACGCAAACATGCACTGTACCTATCCGAAGTTGGAGTTGCCCATATTCGGCCCTTGCCCATATTCGGGCCACTTCCCCTAATGCAGAATACTTCCCAATCGCACAATCCTTATTATATATATTATGTCCTTATTAAACTAACGAAGAAATCCAAGAAATTTGGGTCCTCGTTCAGTTCGCTTCCCTCTCCCACATTAGTCTTAATTTAATTAAAAATGAATTCGTTTTCAAAACCTCCACTCCCGGTGTCAGTAACTCTTCCACAAAGCGCATCTTTTGACTGGCAATAACGATCAAGATTTTGTCTCTTCACTAGTGTTGGCTTGGCTTAGCTTGGCCGGAGTTTGAAGTTGGCTAGCCAATAGGCCGTTGGCTGTAGCCAAACAGCCAACGGCCAACTGGCTGGCGGTTGGCGTTGGTTGGCTGCTTGCTATTGCTTGGTCGTAAGCCATTTGCCGTTCTTCAGCTATTTGCCAACTTTGACTAGCTGGAATTTACTAATTTTATTCGTCTACCGTGCTTTATTCGGCGTCAGTTTAATTGAACTTTATTATAAATAGGTTTTCCAAACGTTTAGCTCCAATCCGCGATAACTATATTTTAATTTTGCTGGAGGACTGCAATGAATCGATGACTAATGAGACGTTGACCGCTAGACAAATTTAAAAACTATAAGTTGTTAACACAAATTAAATTTGCATGCAATTAGCAAATTTTATTGAAAAATAACGCTATCTACGATAAATGAGTACCGACGCATCGAAAAGTAAGAGTTAAGTGTCAACACCATATGCAGATTAACTGAAAATCTGTAGTAATGTATCTAATGTCGTTTATAATGCAATATGTGCAAGATAATTGTAGCAAAATTCGACACAGTTGACGCATAAAATCAGTAAATTTGAGCTTGGCCAACTGTCGGCCATTGGCCAGCCAACGGAAAATGGTTGGCCGTTGGCCAATTGCCCTTGGCCGGCCAACGGCCAAAGACCGGCCAAGCCAACTGGCTCAGATTTTCTCGGCCAATGGCCAATGGCTTGGCCGACCAATGGCCGACCATTGGCCGCACCGGCCAACGCACAATACCACTCGTCACTTGGCTCGGCTCGGGTTGGTTTGGCTCGCGGGTCGAGGAGACTAGCCGACCCTAAGGAAAAACTTTAAATCATTCAAATTTGACTCTGTTTCCCAACTTGATGAAGCAAAAAATCCAATACAGTCACTGAATTTACGTTTGTATACTATACAGCTTAATTCTCAAAATTGTTTGCTTTTTTGAAACTATTACTTTCCAGGCCACGTCACTTTAAATGTTAGGCTGGATGCGAGTTTCGACTTGTGCTATAGAGTTCTACTTTTATAATTTTTACAATAATTGTTCTAATTTTTAAATAGTATTTTTAACCAGACCTGCCATCGCACGGATTAGAGACTTTAAGGTAGCGCATTATTACAACTTGAGTATGGTTTAATTAGCCAGCAAAACGTTATGCTAATCCTTAGTGTTATGTTTTTCTTTTAAAAATAAATACAGGAAAAACTAGTGATTCTTTTATTTTGCGTTTTTAGTATATATTTTCTTTTATCAGATAACAGAAACGGTTTGTAACTGCATGATAAATGTTAGAAATTTTCTTATTTTGAAAGATTAATTCTTTAAAATTATTCTTGACACTGCAGATAATAAGATCGAAGCAAATTGAAAAATTTGAATATATATATATATATATATATATATATATATATATATATAAATAAATATATATATATATATATATATACTTTTCCAAAAGCTGCACAACGCCAAAAGTTTTTCATTATTTGTGTAGGCGTTCAATTCTATATGGCGTTCCTTCTGAACAAAGTTTAGGCAGAATAGGCCTGAATGGGCTTTTAGTACTTTACTGTAAGTAATGTAACATTAATACTTAAACTTTACCTGTACTTTTAGTTTTCTGCGGAAGCAGTTTCATCTACATATTTGTAAGGATTTGTTGCGGTAAGGTCAAAAGTTTTGTCATAATTTACATATATACCTCATTATCAGTAAACTTTAATAATCAAAAGTTGTTCATATTGTGCAAACGTTTGTCTGCTGGTTTCAAGCCTTTTAAGTAAAACAAAACGGCTGTAACCAACATTGGTTGTAATCGGAAAAATTTGACACTTTAAGCTTGGTGAGGCGAGCCGACCCATTTTTGAAGCACCCCCGAACCGAGCTGAGTCTTGTATGTGGGAGAACCGAGCGTACCAACCTTATTTCTCGAGAGCCGAGCCGAGCCGCGCCGGAAAAGTCCGGCTCGTCCTCATCTCTAACTGACACCTCTCCCACTGCTCAAATTTGACTGCTGCAGAAACAAAAATAGCAACCACATAAAGAACAAAAGTTTGAATACTAAACATTTTGAAACAACCAAACCTACGTGAATACATCCAATAACCGTGCCAGTGGCAGCCACTGCGATTGCGACTGGCTGAAACAATGAAATAAAAATAAGAAAGTTTATAAAAATTAGGTCAATAACTAATACACACTGCATAAATGCTATTAATTTGGTCCTTTATACCTTCTACGGGTTGCCTGATAAACCAAATGACAAAAATATTGTTGACAAAATGTGTGGTTATTTCTGGAGTCGCTAGTTTACTCCACAAGACTAACAATACTACACGGGGACTCGGTGGTGCGGAATGTGGCATATGCATATGGCTTATGGCGACCCCCAAACGGGACACCTTTCAGCAGCCCCTCCAAACGGGAAGGGGGGTATGCTTTGTCGAACTAATCGACCCACCTCAGCAGGGGGTATATTTTGGCGAAGCACCATTGCGCAATGCCAATAAGATAAGCCCTCTAGTGGCTTACTCTTCTTCTTATAATTATCATAGTATTATGGACTCTTGGTGACTGACACCTTGCCGACCACTAAAAAACCTTGCAGACGTTTTAGATCAGCAAGAATGCCACAGATTAGGTCAGTAGCTTTAGAAATTCCGTGTGGTTTTACAATTATCCGATTCTCTCATTGTGTGCAATTGGTGCCATGGATATTTTCCCCAAATCCATTTTCCACTTACATGAGTGAAGAGCACCAAGGATAGGATCAGTTGAGCAATAAATTTTAGCGAGCAAACCACACTCATCAGTATCCAAGGAAGCATCAGGCCTCGAATTTTCTGAAATTGAAGTAAAAACAAGTAATTAAAAGAACCAATATTTCTAGCTGTAGTGAGTTATTGAAATGTAGATCAAGTGTAAAAGCAATATACAGATTCTCGGCAGTTTAGAATTCGACGCTTTTCTGGAGTGCGGTAAACCTTAGGAATCCGACTGTTCTATGATAAAAAGAGGATGGTTCGCAGTAGTGTTGTGCACCGGCCCTGTCTATACCGGCCGGCCGGTGGCCGACCGGCCCAGGTCCATAGTGCGCCGGCCGGCCGGAGACTGTTTCTGCGCTTTATCGCCTTAAAGACGCTACAATTTTCCTTGAAAACTGACAAATATCTTATATTTTTACTTGTATTTTAGATAGCCGGTGAAAAGTGACACCGGCCGGCCCACGAAAAATTGGGCCGGTAAACAAAATTAGTTCGCAGTCAGTTCAAAGTTAACTAAATGACCCCATGCATCTTTAGTGATGTAGTCTTCAAAGGAAATAGGAATGTAGGAAGGCTCAAATTTATAAACTTATAAACCCTATACCAAAGCTTTATCAATATAAAACTTACTCTAAATATTGCAATTATCAATACCAGGGTTGTCAGTAGCATTCCAATGTAGCAAAGAATGTCAAAGGCTAAACTGGCCTCCCAAACTGAAAGAGAAAAACAAAATTTCAAACTTAAAATCGAGCAACCACTTAATATTATTTTTTTTTTTTAGTTCGGACTCAGCCACCGGTTAGGCACTGTAGTAGGCCTGTTAGGTGCTGCTCTCCGCAGTCCTTTTGCAGAAGGCGGACAAGAAGCGGAGAAGCGAAGTTCACGGATAGAAAACGCGAACCCCAAGCCAAGCCGGCGTGCGGTTATTGGCCAACTTCAGATTAACTGAAGTAGCCTCAGTCGCCCCCAAGGCAGCCTGCGTTGTCTGTTTGCAACACAGGCTGCCCCCCGCTTACCTACAGCGACGAAGTTGGCGGAAAACTATTTGTGCCTGCTCGGAAGGCATGGGTAGAAAAAGAAAAGGCTGCAGAAAAGGAAGCGAAGGGAGGGGCCGAGCCTTAAATAGGAAAGTATGAAAATCCGCCTGCTAAAAAGAAAAAAATTTGATAATTTAATTTAGAAATAAAATTAGACACAGCGGGACCTTTTTCACCCGCCATGCCTAATATTATTTCCAAACAACATATTATAACAAAGCTAATATACCTTCTCAAAGGTCTTACCACTCGCCTGGTAACCCCTGGCGAGTGAGGGGGGCAATCCGTCGTTGGTGTTGCAGTGGTTGTTGCTGCTGTTGTTGTACTATTGTTGTTGTTGTTGTTGTTGTTGTTGCTGTTGTTGTTGTTGTTGTTGTGGGCCTGGAGGGGGAAGCTTCAAGGGGATGGCTGCGAAGATAATTCGAAAATATTCGAATTTATCATATGCTGCTAAACTTCGCAGCCATCCCCTCCAAGCGTTGGATCAGATCTCACTTAATATTATGAGCCCATACTTAAAGTTGGAAGACCTAAAGTCAGTATCCTATCCTAATGAAATTTAATTACAATAAAATTTTATACCAACCCGTGATAACTTCATTATGATTTGGAAACCTCCAGAAGTCGGATACCGTTATGGCCCATGCAGAGAAAGCGACACCTACGCAGTAGCAAACCTAAACAGTGACAGATCAAAACAATAAACTTAAAACAAAGCTAAAATCCACTATTTTGCACCTTGAAAAGCTTTGATCACTAAAAATGATTGAACGCACAGGTTAATTTCGATGAATGAATGGAAAAGAGCTGCCCAAACGGGTACATGTTTTCCATGAAAAAGCAGGAAGATAATAACCTTCAATAATTTCAGTATTAATTCAACATTGTATGTAAATATTAGCTAATATTATTTTTCCTAAAACCTGAAGAGTTTTCTTAATACTCGGTGTTGGTCTAAAATTAGTATGTAAACAGTAAAATACAGCTCATTCTTGAATGGATCTTGTTACACCTTTCATACCTTTTTCTTGAATCAACCGAAGGGACTCCAAAATACATGTAAAGGGCTAGCTACCCAAATGTAAATACTCACATATAAAAAGCACAGGGAAAGTACGCATGAAAAGAGGATCACTCTTCTTCCTTTTAGTGATTAGAGGCACATGGGCCAACTTGATGAATGAAATCAATAACTTACCGAACAAAATAAGGACGCAAACAGGGAGCAAGATCTTGACACTGTCATACTTTCAAAATACTATGCTGCTCAGAATAAAACTTTTCCCTCAATAAAATAACATGAACAGATCCATAATACAGAAACACCTGCAATATTACAGAAATAAAGTTTGCAATACAGTCAGAGTACGATGGACGTATGTTAGTCAAAAAAGTGCAGAATGAGCTCAATTACTATTAAGACAGGCTCAATTGGCAACGATATTGTCCCATTATGACTATGTTTCAAGGTCAACACATTGCAAACAAGCAACAAAATGGGACTCAGGATGCAAAAATAGTTCAAACGGCTGCTGCTGAGGTTACTAACTTCAGGGCGGTAAACTTGTATCAAAGGCGTGTTAGGATATTTCACTTAATTTTGATTTGATATTTTAATTCAATTCATAACAATAACCCGACTTACATCTGCATAAGATTTAGCTGCTCATTATAATTCAAAGTGCAAGGTTCGCGACATTTATTCAAGGGATTTTGATTTATAACATTATATATGTACTTGTATATGTCGCCCTCTCCACAGCTCATAGCTAGTTACGATTCTATTTTATGCATTAATTCTGTATAAACGAATATTCGAATTTTGTAAAATTTACCGCTGCCCACCAGTGTGCCCACAGTTTGTTAAACTTGATAAAAGATACAATTTCGCGAAAATTAGTTTTCAAATTTTTCTGATTTCACTGAAAACTTGCATTGCTGCATAGCTTTAAAAGGTTTCCCAGGCTGTGGAACAGGAACTTGAAGTTGATTTGCCTACTTTTATCTGCATTAGGGCACAAGCTATAATCTGGAAAGCTTAAATGAAAACTCAGTTAGCGAGTAACAAGTAATAATAAAGTAAATGGGTCTTTTCCATATCCCCCCCATAGCTTCGTAGAAGTACTGAAGATGCACACTTTGACGGATTGGGTTGAAATTTGGTAGGGGTAGGTTTTCAGACCTGCTGATTTCAAAAATGCAAAAATTTTAAACTATTAAAAAATTTTTAAAAATTTTAAAATTTTAGTTTGGTAAGGGGGGGACCAAGAGGAACCGAAAAATTTTTTGTCTTCGATTTTGCTGAAAAGATGTATATAGGGGTTTTCGGGGTCGTAGAACAAGAATCTGAAATCCGTTTTTCGATCCAGCTTTTCGTTAGCTCAGGCTAAGCTTACATCTTAAGCTTAGAACTTTAGCTTATATTGAGCAAACAAAAAGCCGGATCGAAAAACGGATTTCAGATTCGTGTTCTACGTTCCCGAAAACCCCTACCTCTTTTCAGCAAAATCGAAGACAAAAACTTTTTCGGTTCCTTTTGGTCCCCCCTTACCAAACTAAAATTTTAAAATTTTTAAAAATTTTTTAAAAGTTTAAAATTTTTGCATTTTTGAAATCAGCAGGTCCGAAAACCTACCCCTACCAAATTTCAACTCAATCCGTCAAAGTGTGCATCTTCAGTACTTCTACAAAGCTATGGGGGGGATAAATAATAAATAAATAATAAAGTAAATAATACAGTAACAGTAACAGAGAGCTGCAGATTAATGTTATGCGACCCCGACGCCCCTGTAGACATAAACAACTGTTCATCAAAACGGACGAAAATGGTATTTGGTTTTCTTTACTCTACTTGAAAATCTGAAAAATGTTTGAGTATTGTTTGAACTCAGTGTGGTTCCACACTGGCTCATGTTTTATCTATTATAAGCTCGTCAAAATTTTGAGCATATGAGGATTAATAAATGAGACCACACTTTTTAAAGAGTCTGAGGTGTAAACATGATAGAAAACTCATTCATGGCTCAGATTTTGTTAAATACTTACAGATATAGCATTTTAGGAAACGCAATGCTGACTGTACCAAGAGATTGTACAATAAACGAAATATTGTTACATGAAAAATAACACTTTATCTAAATTCTGAGTGCAACACTGATTTTTGATTACAACAAAAATGAATCAGGCCATCTGATGATTCAAGGCATCAAAATGGAACATCACTAAAACAACTGGTGTAAGGTTAACAAGAATTTATGAAATCCATCATCCAACACCATTTTCGGCGTTGACAATAATTATCTGTTTTGAAAACAAAAGACATAACAACATTGATTTAAAACGTTTTAGTACTTGGCGCAAAAGGAAGCCTGCCTGATTGTGTAAAAGGTCGCTTTGTTAAAGCACTATACATAAAATGACAATAATTAAAAAATTGGGCCATGTCGATCCTAATCAAAGTTCAGTCTATGAAAACAGAATATGACAAACAAGAGGAGAACCACCATCTTGTTTTCTGATCTTATCGATCAATTTAAATTTAAAGCGTCTGAGATTTAGTTGGGCGTCCTCGAAACTTAAAATTTTTATAAGCCCAGTCGATTTTAGCATTTCCGTGATTCTTCCGGTATATAGCTTCCCAAACCTTAACCAATTTTGGTCAAATTTGACACAGGTGCACACACATTCCTGAAAGACCTGTCACAAATATTTAAAATTTTTAAATTGTTGACTTTTTAAAGTTACATTTTTGTTTTCAGATGATGCCTCAGAGATTATGCGTCCGTTAAGTCGTTTAATTCAATACGTCTAACAGTCACAACGTCTACCGTCAAAACAAAAATTATGTTCAGCGGTTTTCATGCGCGCTAATTAAGAATCCAAATCCAAAATTGTTGACTCAGTCAAAGCTTAAACCATAAGCAAAAGCTCTAAACTAGTATGGAGATAAAAAATGTCAGATCGAAATAAGGATTTCGGATTCTCTCAAACGGCGTACCTACTTAAGGGGGGTCCATCATGAAAAATTTATAGTCACGGATTTCGCTCATTTTTACACATAATGTAGCCACACATGTTGTACGTACCAAGTTTAAATATTGAGTTGTTTCATCCATGTCTCCACGAGTTACGAGCTATCAACTGCTTGCAATTGTAATAATGGGCGAAACGAGGGTAGCACTTGAGACTAAGGCAATTTTTCTTATACAGTCTTCTATTTTGGAGCTTCAATGGGGTGTACATTTGAAAATTGATCTAAAGCATTAATTTTGTCCCGGTGTTGGCAGGCTAAACGTGATTTCATGCCATTTTTAACGACTTTTAAGGAGCAGCAAGGCCAATGTTGAGGTTAGATAACAAAACCCTTTAACAGCCATTAACTTCAATTTGGTGCATTTGCGGACCATAGCCCAAGAAGAAAAAATGTTCCCCGCATTAAGAGCTTTCGACTGATGTCAAATTTATCATATTTTGAGAAATTTCAAAAAATCGATATTTTTGCTATATGGGTACCAGTCCGACAGATTGGGATGCCGCGACCACGTTGGGCTACTTAGCTGGAATAATTGTAGTCA
Source organism: Trissonchulus latispiculum (assembly GCA_030248195.1). Lineage (NCBI taxonomy): Eukaryota > Metazoa > Nematoda > Enoplea > Enoplida > Ironidae > Trissonchulus > Trissonchulus latispiculum. The sequence goes on along the minus strand of JASAND010000365.1, from coordinate 26,569 downwards.
GCACTGAACTACAGCCACCAGAAATAACGAGAAACGAGATCTTTTGGCATTTGGTAGCTGCTGATTGCAATGGCCTCACGTAATAGGCAAAAGATCGAAAAAATTCAAAATTTTGGTAAAAAACCAAATTTTTAGTGACAAAAAATCTCAAAACTGGGCAAACACTATCAGCATCATTTGGTATTGTTAGAAACGTCTACTTATATACTGTGATTTGTTGGAATCAGATTTTTTAGTTAGGCCTTTCAATTTATGTAATGCTTGATCAAAGTTGAAACACCCCAGTTTTCAACAACGAAAAACGTCAAATTTCACAGTCAGCAAGCTTCAAAAATTATTTTAAAAAATTTAAAGGCCTAATTCAAAAATCTAATTCCAATAAATTAAAGTATACAAATAGACGTTTCTAATGATACCAAATTATGCTGATAATCTTAGCCCAGTTTCGAGATTTTTTGACACGTGTCAAAAAATTGAAACATTTCCAGTTTCCTATGTTTAACACACGAGATCTCAACTTTGAACTAAAATTACTGGATCTCTTTAACTTTATCCCCCCCCAGAACCCCAATTAAACTTTATCCCCCCCAGAATTAATACCTGTCTAAAAGCACTATTTCAGTGTCACATTGTGTTTTATTGCATTATTTATTGTATGGCTTCATATTGGAGGCTGATGAATTAAAAAAATTTTAAATTTTAAAAAAAATTTTAACATTTTAGATTTTAATTTGGTAAGGGGGGACCCAAGGGGAAACGAAAAATTTTTTGTCTTCGATTTTGCTGAAAAGATGTATATAGGGGTTTTCGGGGTCGTAGAACACGAATCTGAAGTCTGTTTTTCGATTCAGCTTTTCGTTAGCTCCGTATAAGCTAAAGATTTAAGCTTAAGATGTAAGCTAATACTGAGCTAACTAAAAGCTGAATCGAAAAACGGACTTTAGATTCGTGTTCTACCGACCCCGAAAACCCCTATATACATCTTTTCAGCAAAATCGAAGACAAAAAATTTTTCGGTTTCCCTTGGTCCCCCCTTAGAAATCGAAAAAATCGAATTTCGCGAAATCGAAAAATTTCGCGATATCTGAACTCAGCGTGGTCGAAAACATACCTACACCAAATTTTAGCTCATTTGGTCAAGTTTTAACGCCAAGTACACACTGTTTCCCTTTTACACAAATTTTGATTGCTGACCCCAATTTAACTTTATCCCCCCCAAACTAGTTGGGGGGGATAAAGTTAAAGAGATCCAAATTACTCATTAACCGTAAAAGATCCGACTTTAATTTCAAAAACTCGTTAAAATATACCAATCGGAGAACAAAATATGTGAAAATGAGCAAAATCGGAGATGGTCGAAAAATCGGCCAAAAATTGACACCCCCCCCCCTTAAAACACCTACATAGAATCTTTGGCAAGTTTGAAACAGACTTTTCGTATACCCTAGCCCTAGTTCCCCTTTTAAAACTAAAGCTCTTTTTGTTTTTTATTTTTGTTACAAGTCGATCCTAAATTTGTTAAAATAAACCGGCACGTGCACGTTCTATAATTTTTTCGAAATTTTGTGCTGTTTTGCTGTGGCAGAATCAAAAAATAGAACGACAATGCTTGCAATCCTGCTAACAAAACTTATTTCGCTTCTCCTGGTTCCCCTTGTGCAAAGTATCCCAAAGATGTTTCGCTACACCACAAGCTTGGCTACATAGGTTAACGCAGGGGCGGTCTAACCTTCTTCCCCTAACCCGAACAAAGTAAAGCCTTGCCGCTGTCAGAGGCTGAAAGGGTAAGGAAAAGTTGGGCAAGAGGTAACGAGAGAAACTTGGTTTTTGCATCAAAATTCCGAAACATCCGCCTTCGCTTTACCAAATCTTTCCTGCAAATCCTAAACCCATCTCACTTATCCCAAATTTCAACTCTACAAAAAAAGCACAGTTCCGGTAATTCAAAACTAGGACCGGTATTAATCGGCAAAATCAGCACAATTAGCAACAAGCAGACGTAATTAAGTTAAACTTGTATCTTGACAGCAAAAATGTCTTCCCGTCTGCCACGTGTCGTCAGAACAATAAAACTCTGAAACTAGGAAACTGTTACACACCTGAAATTTGTCATATTAACCTTGATTCAAACAGTTTGCACAAATTCCCTTTCACTGGGAGAATGACTTAATAAAAAAAGTGATTAGGCAAACTTGCCATCAGTCAAGAGGACGTCTTGCACGAAGAATACTTAGAAAATATTTAGGTGTTTTCTTGCGATTCAAAACTTGTGTGATGTAGCAAATGTTAATATTTATGATCTGTGAAGCACAAAAGCAATAAATTTGGTTTGTTTCAGAGAAAAACAAAACAAAACAATGAATTTTAAAGGCTCTGATTCCGGTTAATTTCAGATCTCTGAAGTTGTTGCAGTCACTGATTATATCAGTTATTATAAAAACAATTGCAAGATTACACAGTTTTGACTTTTGAGATTGTGGCGATACTAAGGCAGATGGACACCAGTGCGCAACTTTCGCAAAACTTAACTGATTTAGTTCAAATCTGGTATGGATGCATTTGAGAACACATTCCTGATTTATGTGCAACAAAATTTTAAAATCTTAATAATTTTAAGTTTTGAAGTTTTCCATGGCGGAGCAAGGGTAAACCAAATTTTTTGCCTCCTATTTTGCTAAAACGTTGCACGGAGGGGTTTTCGGGGTCGCTAAACACGAATCTGAAAACCGTTTTTCAATCCAGCTTTTCATCAGCTAGATATGTATAAGCTAAAGTTGCAAGCTTGACATTTAAACTTATATATGAAAAGCTGGATCGAAACACGGATTTTAGATTCGTCTTCAGCGACTTTGAAAACATTCAACCGTTTAGCTAAATTGGAGACAAAAAGTTGCAATTCCCCTTGATCTTCCTTCGTAAACTTAAATATTTAAAATTTTTAAGATTTTAAAGTTTTGTTGCAGATCGATCAGAAATGTTCTCAAGTGCATCCAGACCAAATCTGAACAAAGTCGGTCAAGTTTTGCGAAAGTTACGCACAGGTGTGAAATGAGTCAGCCTTAGTATCACTATCACCGAGATTGTCAGAGCATATTTTGACTTTTCGAATCAACGAGGCATATATAACATAGAATTCATATGTAGAAAATCATGTGCATAAATTGTCAAGTGCGAATCAGAAAATCGAACTTAGAATCGAAAAATAGGGGAAGAAAAAAAGCGGGGAACCCCAAAACTGAACAAACTTAAAGTGGGATAACGGTGAAAGCTCCCTAAGCTAAGTCTACACGTTTCTTCATAGATGCAGAGAAATTAAATCAAAAAATCTCCTGCATGTTTGACAGATTCTGGTCAACTGCCAATGAGCGGAAACAGAAGTTTTGAATAACGATGGGAGATCTCGTACATGTCCACATCACCATTATCGGAACCTCAGAAATTAGATTGAATTAAACCTCCGTAACAAACTTTGAAAACATTAGCACCAAACATTATCACAGAAGGAACAGGCGCATACATACTGCCTCTAAACAGCAAAACAAACAATTACAATAACCGGGAATTCCACCAAATCAGATCAAGGCTAGCTCTGGCTTAGCTAACTAACTAACTATACTAACTAACTCCTGGGGCCTTTTCAAGAAAGGGTAGAGTAGAGTAGAGTAGAGTTAAAATTAGCCGTTTTAACTCGTTTTAACTCCACTCAAGCTTGACATTCCGTCATTTAACTCTTTTATGAAAAGGATTGAGTTAATTTTAACTCTACTCTACCCTTTCTTGAAAAGGCCCCTGGAATCCTATGCAAAACAAGGACAAGCTAATGCGCAATTAGACCCTGTCTTATTTGGTACAATCCACGGCATATCATTCAATCTCGATTTATCTTGTAGGATTAACCCAAAGTCATTATTTGAGTCCTGTCCTAGGTGTTTCTATTCTATTATAATGAAGCGACCTTACAAAACAGCTCCGTAGCACTGCCGGCAGTGCTCTCGGACAACAGTTGTGTGAGACTAGCGAGCTCCAATGAAATCAGAGTTCACAAATTTCTTAAGCACACAAACCAGTAGTGCTATCTATCTGGCCTGTTCTATGCGTCAACAACAAAGGCAGAAGATATAGGTATGAAATTAGTCTTCCCCGTAAAACCTTGAAAGATCGACATGGTTTTCAAATGTTTACATGCTCTTAATGGTGATTTTATTGTTCCATCCGCAAGTAGACGCAAGCCGACCCATCTAAGCGTCTACATGCATATGTATGTAGCGTGGTAGCGACAATGGTATTTAAATCGTTAAAACAGCATACCATGCATGAGTTGGCAGCATTGACGGCCAACGCACGTCTTTGAGCATTCAAGACTATTAAATAACGTTCAGTCTCTCTGCATGTCCAGACGACAGGAGAGCAGTGCAGGCTAGACCTGACAGTGCACAAAACCTTCCCGGTTTGTGCACTGAATACCGTGTAGTACAATTGTACTGCGCTCTGTGATACATATGCGATTGTTTAGCATTGGCTCCGATACACTAAGCCATGTTACTACTATTGTAAATTAACTATTAATAAATAAATAATTAATCGTCGCCAGACCAGAGGGCTATAAATTCAGTACAGTCGAACTTCATGGAAACAACATATTTCGTGTCTCTGATTTGATTTGTTTGCTTTCATGCATATTTACTGACAAGCTAAAAATTTGGGTTTTCATTTCATTCCATTTCAACGCCTACACATTAATTTTTCATCTACATCAAAACCGGACACAATGACAGCAGTCCCCGCTGATGTCTTAGCCTGGCGCTGCATTTACGTCAGAAAACGCAGGTCAAAATCCAAACTATCTCAAATATTTAAATATAAAATTATTATTGAATGCATTATACAAAATTTGCTTACTATCGCCTAATCAGCAGATTTTCGGGTAAAAACTACAAATTCCTGCGTGGATTGTCTGGGACCGTTTGTTTTTTACTGTGAAATTCTCATGAAATTCTCAATGCAACTGAATCGTTATCAGTTGTGTATTAATTTAGTTGCATCAGTCCTGATAACCAGTTGCGTATTTTTCATTCAAAAGCTTTCCTATATATTTCTTACCCAATAACAAACAGACCCCAGCTTTCAGTGTTTGCCTGCACAGTTTGTGTTGCAACGGAGCAATCGAAATTTTAACTTTCAACTGCTAATTATTAGGCTAATTATAATTAGATATCTTTAGCAAACTTACATAGGTGTGACAGCTTTTTTCCCATACGCTCCACTCCATTTGGATGTGCACCGGTTAGGAGCAGTGTCAGCCACAACAATTTTAAAGTTTGACTGTTGGGGAAGGCTGACACCGAATAATTGTCTTCACAATTACCGGAGGCGAGTACCAAGGCTGGAGATTTGTCTATCACCATCTATGTGATGAACGCACCTCGGCAGCTCCACCCGAAGGCGGCCGTCCCTTAACTCTCGGACAATTAATTGACAAGGGCGGGAAGGGGGGACTGCTAGTGTCTGGTGCCAGCTGGCACCGGAAACATACACCAAATTCAGCATGCTAGTCCGGTGGACCATTAGCTAGGACTGCTTTTTCAACCAGGTTGCTTTGTCATCTTTGTCGTAGATTGTTTACTTAATTCTTCAAATCAGCAGTGTTTACTTACTTTAATTCTTCAAATTACAAAATTGCTAATTTTGTTTCAAGTTTGACTCCTAGGATTTGATCCACTACATGAATTAAATGAGAGATTTAAGCTCAGAGCAAGGGGGAGGAGATTTACCTTGGGCTGCACCAAAGAAGTTTAAAAGCGACAGACTTAAACACTACAATTTGGTATACACAAGTGGCGAACACGTAGATTAATCCGATTTAGTCCAAGGAGTTAGGATATATACCTCTTCAAACACTATCTGCTTGCTGCATGGAATGACCTTGGCAGTACAGACTGCTGAATTGGTTACTTACTACAGTTTATGGGGGCATATTATAGGCAGTTTCACCGCTGAAATAAAGCAACAGTCCTGCTGCAAACTAAGTCAAATTCGACAATCGATAAGCATGTCTTTTCGTGAATGGCTGGCGGCTGAACAATTACAATGTTTGCAGAGCAGTCGTTTAATTATCTGAATTACATTGAGAGCACTCCTGGCAGTGCTACAACTTACACTTGTATGCTTTACATTACAGTCTTTCTTTCCTTTTTAGTCCAAAGCTTCATCATGTCTGCCAAAGCAGCATTTGAACTGCCCTCATTCGCCGTGGTTGACGACATGATTGACCTGAAGGTACACAATTTATTACCCAATCAACCAATTACCATCTGTTCAATAGTCGGATATTGCGATAATGTTTTTGTGGGATTTGGTCACTTCTTCTCCGATCACAACGGAACAGTCGACGTAAATCGCCAACCTTCTTTCGGAGGGACGTTCACCGGCATCCAGCCGATGGCGATTTTCGGTAGTGCTGTCGGTTTGTTGAACAAAAATAGGGCCCCTCGACTAATTGTGATAAACGTCGATAAAGAACTACAGTATGAGCTGACGGCTTGGAAAGGCCACCTGGATTTGGACTTTTTCCATCACTACGGTTTCTATCGAAATGTCAAAACAGGGTGGCCTGATCTGCTATCTAAAGCTCAAATGGTGCGATCCTACAAGTCGCCGAACGTTCAAAAAGTTTTGATACGCTCCCCAGCCCCTGTCAGAGGCTCTCTATTCATTCCAGAAGGAGATGGTCCCTTTCCAGCCGTCATCGACATGTTTGGCGGAATTGGGGGTTGTGTCGAGATCAGAGCAGCTCTTCTGGCAAAACAGGGCTACCTAGCCCTGGCTTTGGGCTATTTTCATTTCCTGGATTTGCCTGTAAAGAAGGAACAGGACATTCGATTTGACTATTTCGTCAAAGCTGTTGACTTTATCCTATCCCATCCTAAGGCGGCCCCCGGTAGAGTAGCACTGGTCGGAACCTGTTTGTCATCCCCGGTGTCGATAAATTTGGCTATTAGAGATCCTCGGGTTAAGGTTGGTATTGCCGTGAACACAGGACTTTTCGCTAACCTGGACGGCAGTTCTGAAAAAATGGCACCTGATCCCAGATTTTTTGTGGCTACGCCGGGGTCCTATCGGTTCAGCAGGGGGACCGCGGTCATCCAGCGAAATGAAGCCATCCAACCTAAACCAATAGTTTACGGGAAACCATCGCACCAGCATACCACCAATATCGCCTTTCTAACCAGCCTGAACGATACCGGATCGCCGAATAGGGAAATCGCCACGGCTGTCAAGGAAGAATTTGTCCGTTACGGTCGCGGAGATCAAGTACAAATCTATCCGGTGAAGGGACAAGGTCACCTCCTGGAACCCTGTTACATGCCAATGTCCAGCATTGTGCCGATCAGTCGTGAATCTACAGCGCTGATTGACTACGGAGGAAGCCATGCCACACATACTGCCGATCAAGAGTACGGCTGGAAGCTGCTGCTAACAATTCTTGCGAAACATATGAGAACTGCTAAACTATGAGTTTATAATGTAGATAATAGTATAATCCTTGATGTTGTTTACCTATCGTTAATTAATAAATGACAAATTAAAGGTTTTGAAACTAATTCTAAATTATCGCTTGTTGTACCCATCTGCACAAAACATGGGATCAAGAAAACAAACTCCACTCCAGATTTTACTAAGGCTTAAGCCCGGTTCATACCTCTGTCCGTTTCTGGTTGTTCGTTTGTCCGTTTGTCCGCTCACATACTGGTTCATACCTTTCCGTTTTTCCGTTTGTCCGCTTGTCCGATAGAGTTGTTGATTCATAGTTTTCCGTTTGTCCGTTTGAGTTGTTGATTCATAGTTTTCCGTTTGTCCGTTTGTCCGGTTGTCCGCTTGTCCGTAAGGGATGTCCGTTTAGACTTCAGCACTGCTCTACTTTTCCGGTTGTCCGTAAGCAACAAGTATGAATCAGTTTAGAAAAGCAAGCCAGACAAACTGACAAACGGACAAACGGAAACGGACAAACAGACAAACGGAAAGCTAGGTATGACTAGTGTTTGAGGCCGGCCGGGGTTTCACCGGCCGGCCGGTCGGCCGGCTACGAGCAGTTTGCAGTGCAGTTAATATTATAACTGCTAAGATATTTATTTTCGGCATTTATCTTAGAAATATAGCACAGCAGTGTAGCGGCCGGCCGGCGAGGAAAAGTCGTCGGCCAGCGGCCGGCCGCCGGCGGCCGGCCTCAAACACTAGGTATGACCTGATCTGTGAGTTCAGCAAAACGGACAAACGGAGAAATGGAAATTCGGGCAAACAGACAAACGAACAAACGGAAAATAGGTATGAACCGGGCTTTAAGCTTACAGCATTGCCTTGTACTGAACTGAATTCGTTAACGCTAACGAGAGCTAACGAAAAGCTGAATTCGAAAAAATCATGGTCTAGGAGCAAGAAAGCTCCTAAAAACGTTGATCGATGACAAAAATTTAGGTCCACCTTGGAAAACTTGAAATTCATCAAACTGAAATATGCTGCAAAAATCCCCCCGATTCAAATTCAATACCCAGTTGTCCAAAACTGTACAACAGTGAATATTTTTGAAAAAATAACAGCTTCCAAAGTTAAATCTACATAGATGTCAACAAGCTTAATTTAACACGTTCTTTGCTGTCCGAAGATGCAACTGAGATTCTCTGGAGACTGAAAGAGCCCAGTATATCCAACGACACTTTTTTAAACTCAAAAAAACTTTTTAAAAACTTTGCGATACGTATCCTAATTCCTAACTAACTAAATCTCAAACATCACTTTCTGTATTCTAAACGTCTTTTCCCTACACCCTAGACCCACATGACTTCACAGAGAATTAAACACCGCTGTTTATTTAAATATCAAGAAATGTTAATCTTTCGCAAGGTAAGCAAATTAAGAACAAGTTAGAAACAACAACACCACACCAGCACTAAAACACTAACGTATGGAGGAAGCAAACACAAATTGCCAACTATAAATTCAACTACTACAGCAGCAAACCAACAAATCAAGTATGCAACGTTGCGAAATCCTCTCAAAACTAGCAACATTCAACAGCTTATTGCATTTGACATTAAGTTAGAGCTTAAGCTTCAGCATTATCGAAAGCAGACTTGCAGCTTCTAAGGGACTTTTCAAGAAAGAGTCCAATAGAAGAGTAGCGCAGAGTAGAGCTAAATTAACTTTTAAGTAGTTTAATTCCACTCAAGCTTGGCTTTCCTTTAGCATATCACGAAAAGGATTGAGCATCTGACCAAAACAACAATTTTTCGTGTGAATTTTAGTTGTCCAACAATAATATATTTACAATAAAGGATTTAACAACAGCAACATCAGGTCTTTGGGCCTTTTCAAGAAAGGGTAGGGTAGAGTAGAGTGGAGTGGAGTAGAGTAGAGTTAAAATTAACTCTTTTCATGAAAGCACAGAGTTCATTGTAACTCTGCGTGTTTTAACTCTCTTTAACCCTGCAGGGTTAAAAGCTGTAGAGTTAAAAGGAGTCAAAAATGACAGAGTTAAAATTAACCCCATGGTTTCATGAATAGAGTTAATTTTAACTCTGCTTAACCTGCGTGTTTTGCCTGGGGTTAAACATCAATAGAAAATACTCAGAAAGAGCTAAGCAGAGTTAAATTTTCGCGAAAAGAGTAGAGTTAAATTTAACTCCACAGATTTTTAACTCTGCACGCGATTCTTGAAGGGCAGAGTTAAAGCGAGTTAATTTTAACTCTTTTCATGAATCCACGCAGAGTTAAAATTTTTAACGCTCTCTGACTCGCAGGATTAAATTTAACTCTTTTAACTCTTTCTTGAAAACGATCGAGTTAATTTTAACTCTACCCTACCCTTTCTGGGTCCATGTTTTGAGAGGACGCCCAAGAGGTCTTTTCCAATTTGGGGGAATTGGTCCTATTAAGGCAGCACGTGGATATCTGCTTGGTGCCATCCGCAGGACATGGCCCAACCAAGTGGCCCAGTACTTGGATTTTATGTCGGGCTACCTCATTTATGGCCGTCGCTGGAAAACTGACTGGCTCACCATTTGCTCCGACATGGCAGCCGATAGATTGCAGTGGAGAGGACTTGTTCGTGACTGTAACCATAGTGCTGGCTAGGGATGAAGCCATCTGTTGCCAGGATTAAGCAAGTAAGCTACCCTTTCTTGAAAAGGCCCTTGGGCATTACAATCCAACGATACTTACAAATTGTTCCGAGTTTGTAAATATGCTGCTAAAATTAGACATTAGGTAGGAGGACTTATATATACTTCCCATCCCAGATCACAGTGCTAATGTAGCACATAAAAATAAAATGAGTAATTCGAAAGGAAAAGCAAATATAAAATGCTTCAATTAAATTCCGAAAAAAATTCGAGAGAAATTAGATTCTGAAATTGTAGTGATTTTTCAACGTATCAACGAAACGCATTCTTTCTGTTACGTATCTGGCAGATTTTTGACAATGGTTGACGACAGAAACACAAGACCGAATACTCACAGAAGACGGAAAGTACATTCAATCTCAACACCAGTTTTTCTAGTAACTTCAACAAGCGAGGGTTATCTTTAGTAATCTAACAGATCTGATAACGTGGACAGAGAACGGGTTTTGTTTTCAAACAGCCACTGATTCAAAAAACCTTTCAATTACTCGAGACCAGACATGTGCGGAAGCGAATTTTTTGGGGATCGTTTTTTGCTCAAAAACCGGATAAACCACATGGATTCGGGAAGGGGGTGAGTTACCCTCTGGAAAGCACATGTATGCTCACACGACACAACCAAGTACAGATATAACACTACCACAATAAATATTAGCGTTTCCACTAGATAACACCAAGTAAGTACAAACAACTGCACAAACAGGGTATAGAATAAATATGAATGGATAAATAAATAACCTCCCCAAAATATACGTATATAAACAAAACAATTAGTTTTTAGAAATTGCACAAAACCAACAATATCACAAAACCAGCAAACATGAACGCATAAAAAACAAGTAGGTAATACTCAGGAAAAAGTCTTTCACTTTTACCATACTGAACCTAGCACCACACATTTCATTTCAACACTTTCGATATCAAACTTTGAGGTCTCCACGGCACGACAAACTGAGCTATTCGACGATTTGATACTTCTTAATCATGGAAACACCAAATTTTGTCAAAATCTCGAAAAATCAATCATGGAAACACCTAATTTTGCCAAAATCTCCAAAAAATAAACACAGCCAAATATCCCAAACCAAGCCCTATCATATCACTGCAAAGAGTTAGTAACAAAAGAACACCAAATGTAAGCAGTAACACTGTAACATTCTTTCTTAAGGGGCAAATTCCTCAACCCTGTTCTGTTTGTCCTTTGTCTTCACACTGATTCAGCATTTTTTCCAAAGTGTTTAGCCAGACCTACAGTTCCACAGACAAACTTCCACGACTGGCTGCTGACGGAGGGGTACGACCTGAGGGTCGTCTCCCATCCAGGATGCCAGGATTGCTGTCTACCACTCCTCTCGCCGACTCATTTTCCGATTTATTTTCCTCTTTCTCTTCTTCTTCTTCTTCCTCCTCATCCTCTTCTGGGCCCGCCGCAGCTCCAGTGGCAGCAGCACTAGTCCTGGAGGAGACCGGGGCCACAGCGCCCTCTACCTGAAGAATTTTCTGACGCAGAGCGGCCGGCGGCACTGGCCAACTCACAGTCCCAACGGTTCGCGGTGCCTCGAAAACAATCTCCGGACCACCGCCATAGGCATCATAGAAAAACTGCCACATGGCCGGAGACACTTTGTGGTAGTCAGCACCTAAAATACACACCAACGAATAGATAGATACCCAACAAAGGAATAATGCATGACACAAGTACCTATGTACAGATTAAGAAAGCTTAGTCGACTCACAGACGTGGCCCACACAGCTAAGATTAAGAACCACTATTTTCAATAACATTTTTCAATTTCAGGGACATAGTCGTATCCAGAGGAGAGGTTTCAACCCCCAAAACCCCTCCTTTTGGGTTGGCGCGGAAATTTTCAATATTTCATTGCAAAAAAGTGTTAAAGTTAAAATATTTTTCATTTATCAATTGATTTTTCAAACCCCCTCGTTTTGAACCCCTGGATACGCCCCGGACTAATCATTCTACGTCAGCAGGCTATAAAACAATTTTTAAGTACCCTGCCGAAGAACTACAGTGCCATTTCTGTTTGAGACTATGGTCTTATTGTCAATAGGTCCCGGAGGTTCTGAAACAAACAGATACGTAGTTTACGTACGTATTGATTATTTATACGATATTTACTGTCATCGTACGAGTGAAAGTTATAGTACATTATACTACACATTATGTTTTTTATTAAGAGACAGCAACTGAGAAATTTCTTCTTAAAAATTCAATATGGTATAAAAAATCCACACGAATACCAAATCTTTTGTTCAAGACAAATTCTTCCCATTGCCGAAACCATTTGCCACAGATGGCGTACAATTTATCAACTGGTTCCAGTGGAATTTCTCGCTCAAGCTGAAGCAACAAAAACTATACGGATTTATTAACTGGCAAATTATTACAAAGTAGAAAAGTAGGTTTAAAAATCCCAGTATAAACTATTAAACAAAAAGAAAACAGTTACTGCTAAATTCAAATAGAGCAAACATTCCAATAAACTAGCTCACATAGTTCAATTGTAGGAACAAGCTGTATGCAAGCAAATGTCAACAGTTTACGCTTGCCAATGCACAAGGCCGCACCCAGGGGGGTCTCTGGGATCCCCTTTTGGGGTGATAAAAGAAAAAAGTTTTGCTAATTTTACATCGAAATAAGCGTTTTTTTAATTTTCGGTAGGAGTCTTCGGTAAATATGCAAAGATTCTTAAATTTCTGAGGGGCGGAGGACGCCCCAGGCATCCGTTGTATTTGCTTTGGACCCTCCCTCTTTCCATAATCCTGTGTGCGGGCTTGAATGGCAATACATAAATACGTATGTACAGAAAGAATTTTTAGACGATGTTAGATGGGTGTCATACATGTATTTCGGTAAAGTGCAGCCATACCTTTATGTATTGATCCAGCTCCTGTTTGCGACGTCTATTTTTACGCAAATTCTCCCGCTGACAAATCAGACAGTGATACAAATGCGTGCACACTGGTCCCCCTCCAAATCTATCCAAAGCAAAATATAATTATAATGATAAATGTTTAAAACTGATATAACTAAAGCATTCGATAATTCCCAGTTTTGCGCCCACTATAAAAGACTCCGAAAGCGATTTATTTTCACAGTTTTCTCTACAAACATGTAATGATAACACAATTTGTATAATAATAAAAGAAAATGATTTAATTGACATGTGATAGGAATTAATTTAACAAAGTTTGTGTGCTGAATAAACTTCTAATGAAACTTACTTCTGTTCAAAGAAATTCCATAAATCCCAGGGAATTTCCACATAGAGATCCGAAATTACATTAGCTTTAGACGGTGGCACACCTAAACAGCACGCTGACTTAACTTGGAAACAAAATTAAGCAAATATACGTACATAAAAATAAGAAAACATCCAGGGACGAAATTTAAACACATAACACAGATAGATAGTGACCAGCACAGAGTATATATGTTTTAATCTGTAAAATCGCCAGTATATATACAATACGTTGGACGGATGTACACGCATCGCCAGTATGATACAAGAAAATGGTCTCAACATAAACATAGTAAATATTTATAACATCATGGAACAATTCCAGAACAGCCTTACATCCATGCGGACAAAGGAAATCATAGTTTGTAATGGGACCAGGTTCGGCAAACGTATTAAATCGCATCAACCACTCACTGCTTATGTAATACTTGGAAATGTTCCTCTGAAATACAGCACAGGCCGAAAAAGCAAGTTAAACGAAAATTTAAAAACAACATTAGAATCAATTCTACAACAACACAGAGACAAAAGACAATCTCCTAGTCGTTCGTGTTAATACAAAAACAGAATTCATAACAGGACAAGAGTGAGGCAAATAGGTCATTCATCTACAAAAGAACTAATAACTGAACCGGTTTCAAAAACCGAAATCTTACCTGCTTCAAGCTGATATCCGAAATTTGATTGGCTTGCTCACGAACCTTCAACACTTCAGGGCTAAACTTTCTAAAGCAAGTAAACAAATCAAATGATTGTACGATTACCATAACAGTAAATCAGAAAATGACATATTCAATAATTGTATCGTAAAGAATAAAATCACACCAAACGTTTTCGGATGAGGGGCTTCAAAAAATAAAAAAATTGAACAAAGAAAGTTGGTCTCGTACTGATAAAATAGGACATAGGCTTGGGCATTCTCCACACAGGAGACATCCACCTCTGTAACGCACTGATCATCAAATTCATACCAACGATGATTTATGTGATTCAACCCGTATGCAGTATAGTGACCACCTTGAAAGGAAAACGAGTAAATAAATTACTACTGATAGCAAGGCATAACACATGCATTACAAAAACTCCGACAATCGTCTCGCCAATATATATAAAATTAATTTTATTAAACTATTAATTTATATTCCGAGAAATTAAATTAAAAACTTCAAACTTAAGTTTAACACGAAAATGGAAACAGTATTATTAATTTAATTAATTTAAGAATATATAATTTAAATAATTAATAAAATAGATAAAAAATAAAAATAACGTATTTAAAAATATATTACAAAACAAAATCTAAAAATTTGGGAAAATTTTTACATTGAACGCGACCTTGAGCAGCAGACGGGTAACATAAAACACACCTCCTGAGCTTCCATAATGACAAATCACAGCAAATAAATCATATGTGGTAACTTCATCGGAACAAACTAAAAATCAACGAATATTACATCAGTTAGCTTGAATTAATATGTTTCATCACAATTAATTATCTAAACTTTGTTACCATATAAAATTAAACAGAAAAAGGGTTTCACACCGGCTATGGGAAAGGAGCAAAGCGACTGGTGCTTATCCATGGAAGCGCGAGCAATGCATACGCGTGCATTCCGTGCACACTACAGGCAGACCCGAAAAATGGATCCTAGAGAACAAACAAATTCGACCGCTATGCTTGTGTTCTAAAGCTCTAACCAAAACAGACAAAAATTACACGCACATAATACTACTTGTGCTTTCGAGATTTAGCCCGAAAACATAAAGCAAACGAGCGTAGCCCCATTTCTACTGGATACGAATTTAAAGGGCTACTAAGTCCAATTTGCAGAAGAGGGCTCAGAGCAACAACGCATCTTAGTGCCAAGACCTGCTAAAACAAATTTGTCTTCACAAAAATTCTCTCTGTGCTACAACAGGAGATTTCTGACGAAGTCCAACAAATATCCGAAGCAGTGACTGGAAGGTCATCACCAGAAAAAGTTCCAGATCTGCTCTTGGAAAATGAGCCGTTATCAATAACTCATTACACAAAACAACCATAAACTATTACGATTATTGACGTAGGGTTTGAGATCCAAACCATATATGGGGAAGCTGACATGGCTATTAATCTTTGTGGAATAGGTAAAGTCGTGACGGAATCGTTTCAAGTGAATGCAAAGAACCTAAAACAAATATATAAATCTAAAATGAGAAAAACAAGAGTATAATACACAGAATAGTTAAGTCCAGCCACAAGTAAGTGGGAGGTCTAAATTTCATAGAGCCAAATGCACGCAATTTTGTCCGTGTCGTTTTGGAAAACTAAAGATAATTTTTAACGATTGTCGCAACAACAGAAAAATTGAAAATTTAACCGCAAAATCGAAACATTTTCTTGAAATTAAGTTTGGAATAGGCGGATAACTGGATATCCGGATATCCGTTAACGCAAAATAGGCGGATATCCGGATATGAAAAAATATCCGGTGCCCATCACCAGGGTTGGGCGAGACCGAGATTTCACCGAGACCGAGACCGACCAGGGTACCGAGACCGAGACCGACCAGGGTACCGAGACCGACTGGCCAAGTCTTGGCTTTTGGACGAGACCGAGACCGAGACTCCCAACCCTACCCATCACTAGCAATATTAAGTGAAAATTATGCTCCATATTAATCATGCTGCTATAAGCGTTTACTATTAGAATGGATAGATCTTCAGAACGATTGCTTAGGACGAATAAAAATAGTACAACGACCAGTTTCACTAAGAAATTGGGCATTATAGAAAAAACCAGCAACCATTTATATACGTACCTCTGGCAGTTTGTACAACGAACAGAATTTTACACCATTTCGAAGCCTAAAAAGATAAAAATTACTTAAAACATTAACCACAGGAGTTTTTGAAACCTAAATGTTACACACCTACACATCATACGTCGTGTAGACACCCTACGGTAACTTTGACGACTTGCTGTCAATTATCCACTCGGGGCTTGCCTCTTTGCATTATACTTTGCACCTTCAACAGAAGACCATCGCTTTGTGATGCATAAAGCAACCAACAAAAACAAAACGAAATGACAAATTTAGTTATTCTGCGATCAAAAAGAAATTATTAACGAGCACGAGCCGTACTTCAAATAAAGACAGTCTGACAGTTTGACAGCTACAAGCACAGGTAACAGAACCTACTTCTTGCAAGTATCACAGCTATACATGTCCTCTCCCTTAAGATCATCCTTTGAGAAAAATGCTGCCAAACAGTCGTCAAGCTGCAGATCTGGTCCCCACAGCAGACTAAAAACAAACAATGTCACAAACATTTAAATAAAAAACCCAACACCTGGGAACAACATCGACAAATAAATGTCAAAGGCAAAACCAGATAGTTGAAAAGGTAACAACTGACCAGGGATCAATTCAGTTTCATTGCCAAGCTTAATGTGTTAAAATCAAATTAGTCTGGATTCTGACGCTGCTAAATTTAGTACCAAGTCAACAAAAAGTTCGAAGCAAGCTGGTCCAAAAAGACGGCCGAATAATGAATGCACCTGTGATGTAGGCAGTAACTGCTCACTGTGTAGGAAGGCCCTTACAACTTTTTACTAATTTTCAACAAGACTAAACGTTTCCTTACTTCCCCCATTCGGTGACCCAACATTCTAGAAGCCCCCATGGAACCTCCCCCCATAACTGGCCTCCTACTGCGCAATTTTGACAAAATAGGAAAAAATAGGAATTTTTTCTTGCAAAAAATAGGAAAAAATAGGAATTTTCGAAGACAAAAATAGGAAAATGTAGTAAGTTAAATGAAGCCTATTGGGCGAATCAATACTGATGTTACAGTATTAATTTAGTTTTTAGTTCCCTCAAACTGAGATACAACAAAAAGCAGAACAACGGTATAGCAATGTTCACAAAAAGATCCAGCCCGGAAATTCACAAAAAACCCAACTAGACGGCTAACAAGCAGCAGCCGAAGTATTTTTGCACGGTAATAGCCACAAGCCCCAACCGTAACAAATTATGTAAAGCAGGGTATTTTTTAGGATTGTTTTCGGGGGGGGGGGCGAGCCCGGGGGGGGAGATTTTTTGCAAAAATTAGCTAAAAATTGGTATTTTTTGGCGTATTTTACACGTAGCAAGGCAAAAAGTTCTCAAAAAATGCCAGGATTTAAGCTAAAAATAGTCATTTTTACGAAAAAATCTCCGGCAAAGCCGGAAAATTTTTGAAAATTTGACGATTTTTGGTAAAAATTTGGGCCCCCAAAACATCCGGGGGAGGATTTCGGGAGGAAGGCATTTTCGGGGGGAGGTCAATTTCGGGGGACCCCCCCCGGTAAAAAATACCCTGTAAAGTATGGCTACCGAGGCCCAATTCCTCCGACTAGGTTGCCCAAAATAGTCGATGCACCCAAATCCGACCCTCGGACAACTCCGGACCAAAACGGAATTGTTTTCTGGTACTCCCTATGAACTTTGCGCAGCTACCTCATATTATGCATGTAACAAGTCCTAACTCTAAGTTATCGAACCATGTATTGGAATCCTGCCATGTAATTCAAACAAATTTCTATCAACTTTCTAAAAAGCCTGACAACCGCCAGGGCAAAACCGCTTGGCATGTTTCCTGGTACCTCAACTTCCTTCTGGCAGTTTGTCCGGCTGGATCCTCCGGACCTAGGAGGTGATCAAGATCCCAGCGTTGGCGGTGGGCACATTTTTGAACGACCGCGATCGCCCCGCGCCCGCACCCTTGATGACCGCGACCGCCCGCGATCACATAGCCCGCATGAAGTTGCAAGACTGTTCTGACCACAGTTTGAAAGGTTAACTTTGAATAAAAATAAGCCGAAATCGCCGAAATAAGCTAAATTCTGATTCTTGAGGTACAGGCTCATTTAATAGTCTTGACAAAGTTAATCTATTTTCACTTAAAATTGAAACTGCAAGTTAGAAAGAAAAAGGTATATACAAGAAGTATATAAACAGAGCAGTTGATTTTGAAAAATCAGATAACAAAATCAAATTTCGACATCTGGAATAGTCGCAAAGATCTACAATATCTTCGTATCATCAAATTTTGAACTCTGAAATGCCAAATTTTGTAAATGGCCACATTAGGTTGCTCTCAACATAGGTTTTATTGATTTTGATCATGCATTCTATCCGAAATTTGCTGGGAGCAATTACGGTTCAGCATTTCAGGTTTTCGAAAATTCAAAGCTTCGTAGAAACATAATTAACCATTATGGAAATCATTAAACAGTTGCCAAGTAATAAAAATGCTCCTCTGGAGCATGAAAAAGTAATATGGGTGATGGTAAGGTTGTAAAATCAACAGAGGACTAGTCTAAAAAATGCTTAATATGGGGGCTAGGTTCAAAAAAAGAAGAGGACTAGGTTGTGGGCGAATTAATATGGGCACAGCTTCGCCGAGCAACCCATATTCGCGGACTGACAAATTTATATACTACGTATTACATATGTATATATACCAGTGTTCAGTTTTAGTTACGGTGCGTAAATAATAATATACAACTATGATAAACGAGTTTTAGCGGAAGCAAACATTTCTTTCGATAAACTCTTAATATTTACTGTGCATTTTAACCATTGATAAGAAAACTCTATATTTCAACAATAATTTCAGGACTCTCTCCGACGATCTTCTATTTCTATTGAACCGTTAGCGTTACAATCATAGCCTTGGTTCTTTCTAGTTGCTTGCCGTAGTCCAGCACAACCAAATTACTATATAGTTTACGTATATATAAGCAAGCAACTTGCAGCGATTGTTTAACTGCTGGAATTGTTATTATTGACTGACAATAATGGCATTGTATATGACAATCGCCATGGCGAAGCGTGAAAGCCCGCGAATATGGGTTGCTCGGCGAAGCTGTGCCCATATTAATTCGCCCACAACCTAGTCCTCTTCTTTTTTTGAACCTAGCCCCCATATTAAGCATTTTTTAGACTAGTCCTCTGTTGATTTTACAACCTCACCATCACCCATATTACTTTTTCATGCTCCAGAGGAGCATTTTTATTACTTGTCCTTCTGTCATTTTAAAGGATCCCTTTCCAGCAATGCGGCAATGGATACAAGGAGCTTGAACAGTGCCGTAGGTAGAGCAGAGAAGTGATTATATAAATATAAGTGCCACTGAATTCTAACCTCCGCCCCAAGCTTCGGCCGCTGCAACCTCTGTTTGTGGGTGGTATATAAGGAGAAAACCTTTTCGCCTCGCCAAAGACTTCGACAGTATGCCCATCGTGTTCAGCGACACGGATTTACTGTATGGGTACCGCCAGAGGGCCGAAAAACGCTGTTTTAGGGGTTTGACCAGTGGTCAATAGGCCTCATAGACCGTAGTGACCACTGGTCACTTCCCTCGATTTCGGCAATATGCCCAATGAAACGAGCGTAGTCGATTTACTATATATGCCCCCAACCAAAACGCCGAAAAACGCTGTTTAAAGGGGTTTGACCACTGGTCAATAGGCCTCATAGACCGTAGTGACCACTGGTCACTTCCCTCGATTTCGGCAATATGCCCATTGAAACGAGCGTAGTCGATTTACTATAAATGCCCCCAACCAAAACGCCGAAAAGCGCTGTTTCAAGGGGTTCGACCACTGGTCAATAGGCCCCATAGACAGTAGTGACCACTGGTCACTTCCCTCGATTTCGGCAATATGCCCAATGAAACGAGCGTAGTCGATTTACTATATATGCCCCCAACCAAAACGCCGAAAAACGCTGTTTAAAGGGGTTTGACCACTGGTCAATAGGCCTCATAGACCGTAGTGACCACTGGTCACTTCCCTCGATTTCGGCAATATGCCCAATGAAACGAGCGTAGTCGATTTACTATATATGCCCCCAACCAAAACGCCGAAAAACGCTGTTTAAAGGGGTTTGACCACTGGTCAATAGAACCCATAGACCGTAGTGACCACTGGTCACTTCCCTCGATTTCGGCAATATGCCCAATGAAACGAGCGTAGTCGATTTACTATATATGCCCCCAACCAAAACGCCGAAAAACGCTGTTTAAAGGGGTTTGACCACTGGTCAATAGAACCCATAGACCGTAGTGACCACTGGTCACTTCCCTCGATTTCGGCAATATGCCCAATGAAACGAGCGTAGTCGATTTACTATATATGCCCCCAACCAAAACGCCGAAAAACGCTGTTTAAAGGGGTTTGACCACTGGTCAATAGGCCTCATAGACCGTAGTGACCACTGGTCACTTCCCTCGATTTCGGCAATATGTCCATTGAAACGAGCGTAGTCGATTTACTATATGTGCCCCCAACTAAAACCCCGAAAAATGCTGTTTATAGTGAGTTTTCCCTACTTTGACCCTGGGCGAGGAACCACGGGAGCCATGCTGACCAGTGGTCACTTCGGGCGGTATCGGCAGTATGCTCATCGTTTTCAGCGACCCCGATTTACTATATATGGGCACCACCCCAAGGCCGAAAAACGCCATTTTTAGTGACTTTTAGACCATTTCTAGTAAAAGTGGGACTTAGAAACTTTCCGAAAAAATGCAAAAATGCAAAGTTTGGGCCCATCTCCTGAAAGCTACAGAGCGAAATTAAAAAATCCCCCTCGTTACTTTGTGCGCATAGTCCGAAATATTCAAATAAAATAAACCAAACCGATCTAGCTGCTAGCCTGTGAAAAAAAGTTGATTTCAACCGAAGTGCCAAAATAGCGAAAGTCCGACTTTGGGGCCTTGGCACAGAGCCAAAGTTGGCCGAGTGCCAAAATGACCTTCGTTTGGTAGCATGGGGGGATACTGTCTACCAACATATCATAGTAGCATTGGACCAAAATGCCCACATCGTTCCAACACTTCGCTAGAAAATGCACTTCCAATAAGCGTTATTAACCGAGAAAAAAAACAACCGCACGGTAACTCTCGCCTAGTGCAAAATTTCGAAGTTCCGAATTTTAACCAAAAGTATGGTGGTACTTGTAGTACTACTCGAGTACTTTACGATGGTAACATTTTTATCCCTCCCGGACCTCTAATTAGCTGGCACCAGGCCAACACTGTCTCCAGAGGGCCGCGCAGACGCCTTTATACCCATATTATGTAGGGGCGCTATCGCGCCCCTACATAATTACAATTTTTAGTTCCGGCTAACAGACCCTATTGCAATGGTTCAGAATAAACAGAAAAAAAATTGCAGGGTAGGACATAAACTGAAAAAAGTACGCAGAACCACTCTTAAGGTGACGATTCCTTTTGGGCACATAGTGTTGATTGACGGTTCAAATCAAGATGAAATTTGATGAAACTTTCCAAAATAAGCTTTCTAACACCCTTCCCGCAATCCCGCTTCAAAAATTCGACGTCTCCGTTCAGGGTGGTTTTGTCCAGTCTTGACAGTTAGGCAGTTGCTGTACAGCTATGATTATACTCATCCGAAAGATCTTGTTGAGATCTATATTTTTGCTTTTTGAAGTACCTTTCTAGCTTTTCGCTATCGTGAGATATAGGAGATTTTCCTATTTTGCTATTGAAAACTTGTAATTTTTGCAGAAATCAAATAATCCGCCATTTCTTGAGCTACGTAGGCCGTAGAATTAAACTACGCGTGTCAATTTGAAGGTCCCGTCGAAACCGATTATCCGTGACATTAGAATCTTCTAACTGCTAGCCTGTACGCTGCTATCATAGAAAACGTAGTTTTTGCAAAAACATGACCAAATTTTTTCCAACGATTGTGGAGCATTTACTATGCAAGCTAGATGGTTGCCACTTACTGGACGTGTTTTACACTAAAATACCCAGGGACCCTTTTTTAATTGTCCCGATTGCTGCTTTGTAGCTAAAGTGGTCGCTTGCCAAAATTGGAAAAGTAGGCAAAATCCAGGTTGCGCATACATTTTAGCTAATTTCTTTATAACGAAGAGCGGTTTCATAATAACTAAAAAAGGGTCCCCAGCTATTTGATAGTAGAATCGAATGATGTGGCCGATCTGGTCCAAGGAAGTACCTTGCCGTGGTGGACCGGCAGAACCCATTCCCCCCTGGTCTTTCCGGTGGAAATGGCAACAAATGGCTTCCCACACCCTGGCTCCCAACGGAGGGAGCCCAGACCCCATGCATGGAACGCTGGCGGCCTGGCCAGCAAACTGCACTGGATCCGGCACAAACTGGAAGAGGAACAGTTCGACGTAGCGGTTATCCAGGAAACCCACCTAAAGCCCAATCAAGCCATCCCCAAATTCACAGGGTACGCCTCAGAACATCAGGCCCGCAGGACGGGCCGGGGTGCAGGTCCCGTCAAAGGAGGAGGGGTGTTGACCCTGATCCGTGAAGAAATCCCCTACTCCCTGCTTCAGACCCCGGTGCTGGCGCCAAATGACACAACGTCGGATGCCCTCGCAATCCGCCTACACCTGGGCTCACGGGATTTGCTGGTGGTCAACCTCTACGTACCTCCCATACAACGACAGCTGGCCGAAAACAGGGTCCAAAACTTTGACCCGTTCTTCCTTCCCTCTGGCCCGAATGTCCTGGCCTGTGGCGACATGAACGGCCACGCTGATCTCTGGGAACCCGGAAGAGCAGATTCGGATGAAATGGGAGACCAAATCACTGACTGGCTGCTGAGTGCCGATATGAGAGTCCTGAATGATGGTACTCTCACTAGTGTTTGAGGCCGGCCGGGGTTTCACCGGCCGGCCGCCGGCCGGCTGCCGGCCGGGCCACCGCCGGCCGGCCGGTGAGCCGGCCGGGCCGCCGGCGGCCGGTGAGCCCGTAGGCCGGCCGGTAGCCGGCCGGCCGGCTACCGACCTAAAGCAATTTGCAGTGCGGTATTATAACTTGTAAGATATTTATTTTCTAATGTTATTTTAGAAAAATAGCACAGCATAGCATAGAAAATTAGCTAGATAACTAGATAACTAGATTTGGAGTTTATTTTACGGTTAGTTTCTCTATTTTGTAAATTTCTGATTGGAGATTTGTATCCCAGCCGGCGGCCGGCCGGTCGGCCGTTAGCCGGCCGGCCTCACCGGCCGCCGGCCGGCCGGCCGGCCGGTAGCCGGCGGCCGGCCGGCGAGCAAAAGTCGTCGGCCGGCGGCCGGCCGCCGGGCCTCAAACACTAACTCTCACCAGACCAGCAGTGACCCTCCAGGAGAGCGGAACAGCTCCTGATCTCACTGTCTGCCACTCCTCCAAATCTGATCTCTTCAGCTGGGTGGCAGAGGAATCCACCTTGTCTGACCATCTCCCCATCCGAATCTCCTACGAGTCCTGCTTCCACGCCACTGGCCCGCGCCGCAAGGCGCGTTGGGCATTCCAGAAGGCCGACTGGGCCACCTATAGGCAACTGATACACGACCGCCTACAACATTGCCGCAGCCCAGAGGAAGTCGGCGCCCACCGTGCTGCCAAAATCCTACAAGAGGCCATTCTCAAGGCAGCGTCGAAATCCATCCCAAAGGGCCGTCTGAAAAAATCTGTACCGTGGTGGTCAGCGGAAGCGGATGATGCAATCAGAAAATGCCGGCTGGCATTCCGCCGGGCCAAGGAAGACCCGGCTCAGCGCCCGGCCTGGATCGAAGCGAAGAGGGAAGCAAGAACGCTAATCCAGAGACTGAAGACTGAGGCATGGCAAAGCTATGCGTCCTCCCTGACTGTCAGAACCGACCCTGGAAAGGTCTGGAAGGTCATACATGCCATAGACGGACACCGTGCCCCGATGAAGAGGTCAACAATCCGTCGCGGTGGCCGAGAGCTGGTCACTGACTTTCAGAAAGCCAACGCCTTCGTCTCGGAGTATGCCCGCATCAGCTATGTGAAACCAACCAGTGAAACCAAAGACCTCAGAATCCGTAACCATACGGATCTACGGGCACAGTGCAACTGCGCTGATGATGCGGATCCTCACCTCCTGTGCCGGCCTTTCACGGCAACGGAAGTCAGACTAGCAATCAAGGCACTCAAGCGGGGCAAGAGTCCTGGACCGGACTCCATTACGAATGAAATGTTGAGCCAACTTCCACCCTCCGGGATCCAATATCTGCGGCAGCTACTCAATGTGTCCTGGCGCACTCAGCAGATCCCTTCCAGCTGGAGACGAGCGACGATCATTCCCATACCGAAAAAGGGAAAACCCATGAACGAAGTCTCCTCCTATCGCCCTGTGAGCCTAACCAGCTGTCTGGCGAAGCTCATGGAAACGGTGGTGAAGAATAGGCTCCAGTTTGCCCTTGAATCATCTGGATCTTTCAGCTCCCTCCAGGCAGGCTTCAGACAGCTCAGAGGTACAGAGGACCAGCTGGCCAGAATAATACAGGATATCGCAGACGGTTTCCAGAAGAAGCCCCCAGCCAAAAGAACAGCCCTTGCCTTAATTGATTTCTCACGGGCCTTTAACACCGTACACACGGATGCTCTCATCAAGAAACTCCTGGAATTCAATCTGCCAGTTTGCTGTATCAAATGGATCAAAGCCTTCCTTACAGACAGACGGGCCCGGGTTTCTTACAACGGAACCCTCAGTAATTGGAAGATCTTCCACCACGGAGTTCCTCAAGGCTCGGTGCTCTCTCCACTCCTCTTCATCATTTTCATCAACGACATCCTGAACGATCTACCTGAGGGGGTGGAGGAAAGCATTTACGCAGATGACCTGGCCATCTGGGCGTCCGACCCGGACGTCATCTCTGCTGAGTCCAAGCTTCAGACTGCTCTGGACAGAATTGGCAACTGGGCGAAGAAATGGGGTTTGACAATCAATGCAGGAAAATGCCAGGCCTGCATCTTCACCACCCACAACCGTCAGGCCAGCCACAGACCACAGCTCAGAATCAATGGCCATGATATACCTTATGATCCTAACCCTACGTTCCTTGGCGTGAAGTTTGACTGGAAGCTCTGTTTCGCTCCGCATGTCACCTCCATCAAGGCCAGGACAGCTGCACGCATCTCCGTTCTCAGCGCCCTGGCAGGACGCACCTGGGGACCTTGTAAGGAAGATCTGAGACTGATCTTCATTTCCTACATCAGATCCCTCATGGAGTATGCTGCTTCGACATGGTACCCTTCTATCTCATCTACCAGTGCCAACCGCCTGGAAATCATACAAAATCAGGCGGTGAGGAAAATAACCGGGTGCCTGCCTGGAACTCCTGTGGAATATGCCAGAATGGAGGCGAACCTGCTTCCGTTCTCACTTCGGGCGGAGGAACTAGTGGCCTTTGGATACGAGAGGAGTCTCCGCCTCCCTGCGGACAACCCCCGACGTGCAATCAGTGAACGGCATATACGACAACGGTTACCATCTCAGGATTCTTGGAGGGAAAAGGGCAGGAAGGCATCAGTCTCTGCTGGACTGGCCAACAGGGCAAGAGAACCTGTCTGCCTCCCAGCAGTTCCTCCGAGTATGATCCCGCCCAATATAACCTGCTTTGCCACGCTGGGGGCAATGTCCCCGGGGAGGCGGAAGGATGAACTGACTCTAGCTGAGCTCAAGACTGCAGCCCTAGCCTCTCTCAGCACTCTCCCCAGTGCTGACGTCACCCTCTGGACCGATGGCGCCGTGGAAGGGTCGAATCAGAAGGGTGGAGCCGGCGTCGTAATATCGGATAATCAAGGAGTCATCATTACCACCATTGAATCCCCTGCCGGAAGTATCTGCTCCAGTCTGCGCGCGGAAGAAACTGCTGTCCACAGCGGTCTGGAATGGATTCATGACCGTCTCCGGCATCATGGCCAATCTCTTCCGGAAGTCAGAATTTGCACCGACTCCAAGTCTCTGATCCAGAAGATTGAATCCGGCCCACTGAAACCGATGTCGCAGCTGGAAACGGCCATCTGGCACAAGCTCTGTCAGATCTCCAACCAGGCAGCCACATAACCCTTCACTGGGTACCTAGCCACGTTGGAATCCAGGGAAACGAGGTAGCTGACAGAGTGGCCAAGTCCGCGACTGCCCTGGAACAAGACCAGATTGGAATTGACCTAACTACTGCCAGGGCTACCATCAAACGGTACATAAAGGAAGAATGCCGCAGACTCTGGGCTCAGTACGACACCGAAGATATTTACGACGCCCACCTGCCAGTCGACCCTACACGCGAAGAAAACATGACCCGGAAGGAGCG